>BMAW01064998.1:0-27831 GCA_019974015.1 Nephila pilipes | reverse complement strand
ATATATATATATATATATATATATTTTATTTTGAATTTCTAAATAAATATATATATTCATATATATACTGTATTTAGTTTTTCCGAATTAGGTACACTAACTGGACCAGACATTTTGTCCCTTAAATAGAGATGTTTCTTCTCAGAGTTCGAACGGAAAAATGAAATTTAATTAGAAATTCAAGATAAATCAAATTTTAAATAAACGATATATAAATAAGTAACATAGTCGAAGGCATTTATCTGAATTCGAAATGCATGAAACGTAAAAATTGTTAGTTAAAATAGTTTAATTATTGACAAAAATGTCTTAAATGAACAATAGAGTTTTGTATTTATAGAAAGGTATAAAAATTAATTAGTTACGTAGGTTTACTTGAAGATCTGTGCTTTTCAAGTATTTTTTTTCTACTTCTATATTAAATACACAGATGATCTTAATTCCTCTGTTACTTAGTTCCCAAGATTTTTTTTTTAAATGAGATTTGTATTTTATACACTTGTATAGATTTTTGCATCATACTTTTTACCTGTTTTTTCTTCGTTTTTCTCACAGCTTTCTGAGATAATTTTGATAAAACTCACATCATATATAAACTACTGTTAAAATAAAAGAACTTATATAATCATTGGTGCTTTTAGTGCACAAGTTTTATTGATTTCTAAATATTCTTAAATTTTAGCCGTGCCACTTGTTTTGAATAGCTGAATCAATCCATTATCATTAGTAGAACTTTCACCGAGATAGTACTCAAAATTGGAATTGTGAAGCGAAATCTATCTATCACTGCCGCTATCTATCTGTCATTGTTCATTGAAATCTGTCATTGTCCCCCCCATTTTTGCCAGCAACTTCGAATCGCCGCATCGTTTTGACCCATATGACGAGCGATTGTCTGATTTGCCCAACCTGCCTCTTTCAATCCAATGATATGACCTTTTTCAAACTCTGACAGTTGCTCTTAATGATCTCGAATCCTGCGGCGAGGCATTTTCTCAGTCGTTGAAAGGTATCCTAAATCGCCATGCAACAGAAAATTTGAACATCAGTTTGAGAATCGCTTTTTGTATACACCTGCTAAGTGCGCAATTGCGATGCACTGTAGCTCCCGCTTCTCATTCATTAGACACCAAATTTTAATTAGTTGCATGTTTGGTCAAAATGTTTTTATATACGAGATTTTATTACAATCGTACAACTCCTTCTTGGTGGATCGTTTATTTGTTATACAGTGTATTTTGTAATTTTAAACAACTTTACTTTTTCACCTTTGAAAATCAAACTTTAATAACCATAGTAAATAGTAAACATAATTTTATTTTTCATTTATAACATTTGAATTTTTGTAAATTCAGATATAATACATCTTGATATGTCCCATTATATACATTGATGTCGTGATGTATTTAAGGAGTTGCTATGGTTCTTAAAAAACAAAAAAGTGCAAAAACTCACAACAGATACAGTTTGAACAGCCTATGCTATAAAGAAAGAAATCACGAGGTCTATACTTTGTCGGATCAAAAGACAATACGATGGTGATTAAAGAATTTATTCGAAACTTTTTCATATAATTGAAACATATATTTCTTATTATCTTATAAATATACAAGTCTCGGTTCTGAGAATATCATCCATAATTCTCCCTCAACAGGACTTTCTTAAGATATATCTGCATACATATACAGATGGAGGACAAAATAATACGAACACCTGTGAAATAATGGAAAATGTTAATAATAAGGGATTGGACCACCCTTTGACTGAAGTACAGATTTAACGCAACGTGGGATAGATGCATAAAGGTCATAGACAATATTTAAAGGAATATTAAGCCATTCCTGCTGCAGAACGGTCTCTAATTCTGAAAGGCTGGATGGAGGTGAAATCGGGAACGAAGTTTTGACTCCTAATATTCCCATAAATGTTTAATAATATTCAAGTTCGGAGATATAGGGGGCCAGGCAAGATGTTCAACTTCATCTTCATGCTCTTGGAACCATGCTTGAACACACCTATCACTGTTGATAGGGGCGTTGTCGCCTTGAAAAAGCGGTTACTCTTCAGGGAATACAGTCTGGACAAAAAAATGGAAATGATCCACTAGAATGCTTAGATAGTGATTGGATTTCATTCTCCCATGCAGAATAACAAGTGGTCCAAGACCGTGCTAAGGTATCGCACCCCATACCATAATGGAGCCCGCCATGCTTCACAGTCAGCAAGAGGCATTCAGGATTAAACGCTTTTCTTGGCATTCTCCAGACATAAACTCGTCCGGTCGTCTGAAATAGAGAGTGAATAACAATTCATCTGACCATGTTACCTGTTGCCAATGTTGTAGGGACCAGCTTTTAAGATCTCTACACCATTGGCGTTGCTTGAAAGCATTAGTTGCTGTTACCAAGGACTAACGAATTCCCCTCTGCCATAAATGTTCGAAACATGAAATTCCCTTTTGACAGTTTTGGTTGAAACAGGGTCCTGGAGATGACTGTTCATTTCGAATGTTATTTCGGATAACGATTGCTTGTGCTTTCGGGATACTATGCCCTTCAAGACTGGTCTATTCCTATCAGCAAATTTTGACTTTCGGCCACTGTTGTTCTTTGAACACGTTGTCTTACCCACTTTCGTGTACGCTGACATAACGGCTGATACTGTACTTCTTGCAAACCCCAAAAGGTTTGCTGCTTCCATAACTCATGCTCCACTTAAACGCGCTCCAACAATCATTCCTTTTTGGAACTCTGACAGGTCTGACATTTCAACTTATCACAGACAGTTCGATAGACGCATGCAACGCAGGTAACTGCTGTTGAGAGACTGATACCTTCCTCTTCACGCTCACTAGGTGGCAGACTTCTATTGCAGGTGGCACGGCCGTACTGCAGGTGTAAAATACGTTATACTTTTTCACAGGTGTTCGAATTATTTTGTCCTCCATCTGTATATATTATCTATTTTCATTATAATTGAGATTTCCCTTAAAGTGCTTGATATGACTCGGGATGATGGGACTCAATATGTTCTACGTCAGATTGAAATGCACACTGGAAAACTACAGTAGTAGGTTATATGTCTCTTACATTTCAATGAATACCCTTTCGTCACCTAGTTATTTCTTCACTTGGATGGTGTTATTAAAGGACCTAAGTAACTAATTAGAACGTCGAGGAAAAGATGGCTGGCTGTAAAAGACTTCATTGTTTTTTGTTCCCTATTTCTCAAAGTGGCTTAAAAGTGATAAGCATCAACTATACCTACTTGATATTCCTTCTAATACACAAATTCAAATACTGTTTCAGAAGATTTCAAATAACGTCATGATCATGGTTCACTTCCCCTCTACATGGTTGAAGATGTCTAATTATGTTCTGAGAGTACACGTTGTGATGCTATGCTATTCGCGAATTTCTTTTCCTTCACCTCGAGAACTTTGATCATTTGTAAATTGCATAAAGTTATAATTTCTTCCCAACCAAAGCAAAGCGAGACTAGGCAATTTAGCTGAAGATAGAAATAAAAGTGAAATGTGATTTAACGATAATGATAAATAAATGAAACAGATTGAAAGGAAAATGAAAGGAGATATAGGATAATGACTTGCTGATAGATATTTATAATTTAGTTTGAAGCGTTTTTTTAAATTTGTGAATTGAAATAAATTATATTTGAAGTATTAAGATAAGAATTATCTTTTTGTAGGAAATGATTGAATCAAACGAGTGAATTGGTAAGCTAAGAATTTACTTATTGATCTTAATTTGGAACTCAATAGCTTTTTGAGATTCACGAGAGAGCTACTTTAGCTATCCATCAATTACTAATATTAAAGCATTTTTGTTTGCTGTTTGTGTGTCTTTAATTTTGGAATTCACTCTTTATAACTTAGTATTTTTAACTAAGGTATGGTGCAAGAATAGTCGTTACAACGGTACCCAACGTGAAGCTTAACGTGAGCTTAAGAATCCACTGGATAAATCAGGCAGTTTATACACTTAATTCTGAAGTCTTACATGCTTACGTTTAATTCCGAAGAATATTGTTTCCTCTTTTAGAATATTAATAATTTAAAAGTAAATGGTACCATAATTCTACTTTTGAGTAAATTCTACTCTTTAATGCATTTTATTCGGTACTACAATAAAGAATATAAATTAGTATGTGTCATTTTCTGTCAAAAGTGGTAACGTGTGAATTTCGTAAATAAATTACTAAAAAAATACAGTTTTCAGGGAAATTAAATTTACCTCCCCCTAAGAAATAACAAAAGAGAGACGCATAAATGCATTTCTCAACAGATAAAATTCTTTTTTTTTCTTTTGAAATTCTAAAGCTCTTCAAAATATTATACTCCTCCTCAAGTTGTTTTATTTTTAGTTCTTTTTCGAAGTTATTTTTACCAATTGTTTTGCTAAGTTGTTTCTGCTATTGTGACATTCACTTCCTTGTACCAATCGCATCCAAAGAAGATGAATTTACTCACACAAAATGAGGGGGAACTATAAAAAGTACATATTTTTATAAATTTTGTTTTTTTTTTTTTCTAATCTTCTAATTTTTTTCTACAAAGATATTTTTAAAAGAACTAACAGAAGCGTATTTCGTAAAATACATTCAGTTTATACGAAATGTAAGAAATGATTTACATCTGTGTAAAAAAAATAAAAAAAAAAAATATTTTCAGTTTGAATAGACTTAAATTACTTTTCTGAATATGAAAAAGAAATCAATTAATAAAACAATACATGCATTGTGCATGGCTTAAAGCTCAAATTGCCTCATATGAAAGAAAATGTAACTTAACCATTTTGAATGAGAATTTTTGCTTGAGGAGAATTTCACTGAAATTAATGCTTAAGGTGCTAATAATTGAGTGAAGCAACTCCATTTAGAGTACTTAAAGCACATAATGAAGACTTTAAACATTAATCCTACCTTCCCTAAGATATATCAGATTAGAAGCATCCGACATTCTCGACGATAAGAAAAAACGATTAGGATGACAGCAATGTGAAAATCATGCGGGATGTATTCCTTGACTCCAGTGGCGTTGTATGCCTTTAGTATGATTCACGAGGCTTAAGGGGACTTAGTACCTTACGAAATCAAAAGTAGAACATTTTGACAAACTTTTTTCGATTCTTCATAAAACAACAATTTTTGCTCCTTTCAGTCAGAAACTTTGTTAGTTTGTGTAATAAAGTGCATAGTTTAAAATATTGGGTCAAGTTTTGCTATTAAATTAATATACTTTCTTATACAACATGAAATATGCGTACACAAATTTGAAAAATAAATTAGCTTACCTTACGTTACCCACAAGATAACTTTTGAAAGATGTACAGTTAAACCATAATTCTTATACCAAATTAAAGCTAAATAATGACCTTATTCTGTAAATCTCAATTTTTAAATTTACCTTACATTAAAAAAAATTGAAAAATTAAGAAAAAGTTATCAAGTTTGTATTTAGTAACTTTTTTTTCATGTATCATGTTATAAAATAAAATATAATCATCCTATTAACAAAATTGAAGTTCACAGAATAAAAATTTACAAGTACAACACTCATGTAAAATTTGAAAGCTCTGCATGCAGAAGATGTTTTTTAATCATGTGGGAAAGTGTGAAAATAGCAAACTGAGAAAAAGAGGTTTGCTTACATTGCATTACATAGAACAAGCCACTTTAGACATTTACATTTTTTGTTGCACAGGGCGTGATAATTGTCGGATTTTGACGCGGTTTGTTTTAAAATGCTCCTAACATTCAGGACTATTTTTTAAAATCAAATTTAAAAAATCGAATTTTTGAAGGTGCAAAGGTACTAAGTCCCCTTAAACATCACCAAGAAGAAGTAATAGACTTCCATGATGCAGTGAAACGCAAACAGCTGGTCCAGCAGAAGGCAACTGAGATAACGCAAATGACCCTTTTACAAATTCAACACAGTGTTTTCTACCCAATACACAACACACCTGTACTTCTTCAGAATTCCTACTCTCCCGACAAAGCCCCATGTAACTTCTGACTTTTCTTTCAAGAAAAATACTTCTGAAAACGGGACAATATTTCCATCGAGGTAAAACATTGTGTAGAAAGAAACGTATCAGGTTCACTCCATCTCAAAACTGACTTCCCAGCATTATTTCTGACTGTGGCAGAATCGTTAGGAAAAGTGTGCTGGAGTTTATGAGAATAACTATTGAGAATATTAGTAATATGATTTCTGAATCTGATTGCAAGTATTTGTTATGAATAATGGTAGTTAATAACTTATGAACACGCCTAGTTTACGTACACATGTGGTCGCTGAAGCTTAGTGGTTCCTGTAGCGAACTTTCGGTTGACGTTGTTTCATCGAGTCCAGGATTCTATGCTTGATGTCACTAAATACTCGCCGTGTACCGTGGTTGATGCACATTAAATTTGTAGAAGCTCCAGGTTCCCCCGAAGATGTGATGTTGAAATTTGGAGTGTAAGGGGTCTGCTCACATGTTGCCCTTGTCACTGGATTGATGTTCAAAATTATGAGTTCAGTCGCCAATGGCCATCATGCTACTACTCAGCGCGACTTTAATAAATAATCATTCAATTACGCGCACTCACACAGATATATATAATTCTGCATAACTTAGTTTTAAACAAGATGTAGATCACAGTCTACATAAGATTTCAAAAAACAATGCCATATGGCCAAGAAATCTCTATTCTTATAAGACATGTTGAAGAGAAAAAAATATATATATAATTTATAAACAGTAAGTAAAAATATCTAATAATAATACTGAAAATGTGGGTGCTTAAAGATATTATTATTTTTTCACTTAAAGAGGTAATTAGTTTAAATATGATTTAATGCGTAGTCTTTAGATATTAAAGAGTTTTCGTTTGCTTCCGTTTCAGACTGGTCTACAGTTTATCCTGATCTTGACGAAATTTTGTATATACGATTTTCAAAACTAGAGAAAGGTCACTGTATACATCATATTTCGATAAATTACTTCAGTATGCTAAGAAATCTCTACTTGTTGTAGACGTTTATAAGAAAAAACACATCACAAAATATATGTTTGGTGTGTCTTCTTAAGTAACATATTTAAATAGTAGGCATACTCCTCAAATAATAATATTTAAGAATCGAGTGATTAGTGCATTTTGTTTCTCAAACCACAAGAAAATTAATTTCAATATCTTGTAATGCATAATTTATATTTAATTAAGAAAATTAATTTTTTTCTTTAACATCACTGTCTTAAATGAATTTTAGAGTAAAATTTCGCAGAATTTTAGAAAGGTAGTTAAATTTATATATGTTAAATAAATTTAGTTGAGATAGAAATCCATTCAAAACCTTCGTTATGCCACCAACAAAATGTAAGAGTACTGGTCAGAAAAACCCTGCAGCTAAAAGACAAAAAAATATCCTTTCATCGGAAACGAAAGAAATTATGTATCTTAAAGCTTTGCTATAAAAAGTGAGATAAAATAATATTTGTTTTCTGGATATATTTCAATAAAACCTATAGTTCCAGCATGATGAAACTTCACACAATTCTCCCTGAACCAAAACAAGAGAAAGATCAATGTCAACCAGAAATTTCGAAAAAAAAAACTACTTCTATACCCTCCTAAATGAATTTTTATTCACTTTCTATAAAGTGCAGATAGTGTTGGATATTATAGATAACACCAAACACAGATATACATATATATACATATATATATATCTAAATTTAGGACTAAACACGTTACATTTTGCAATAATTGTAATTTATTGAATCCTAATTTTAAAAATAATCTTTCATTACAATAAGCCACTTGACCTACATAAAAAGAAATTATTTTTTGATATTATTTAAATTGCAGAACTTCTTTATTTTCACTTTTCAAATATCCATATATTAAAAACAAAATATGTAAATAGGTCAATTGTCGATCATTCCAAGGTAATCTGTAATAATAAAAATAAATGTATGTGTATATATATGTGATCGTGTACAGTATTAATTCATCAAGTTAGTGGAACATTCATATAATCTTTCACTTAAGTAAAAATTATTAAAAAAGAATATAACAAGATGAGGGTTAGAAACTATAAAAATTACTGTACATAAATAGTTAAGTACTGCAACATTTTTGGTTCGAGGGAATATCAAAAATTTTATTTATTACCAAGAAATAACCAAGAAATCTGAAAAAAATTCATTATGTGTAGTAATTGATCCTTATGCACATAATGCAGTAAATTACATTTATTATTAATGTTGATTTTTTTTGGCTTCAGGAAGCTGTAGGTTTAAATAACCCATAGTATGGAGAAAATTGAACTCCCCCACATCAGCTGAGTTCTACAATGACTGTCTTCGAAAGGTCAAAAAACGCTGAGAGAAATTTATAAATGAAAATTAAGTTTCGATCTATATTATTTCTAGAAATAATTTTAAGTGTCATGATACTAAGGATAATAATTTAAACTTGACGATACTGTTGGTTACTTCAATCTAAGGCTTCCTGATCCTAAACAAATTAACATCAATAACTATAATTTACAGAATTATGGACTTAAAAATCAGTTAACATGTAGAATAAATTTTCTCTCTCTCTCTCTCTCTGTATATATATATATATATATATATATATATATATATATATATGTCTTTTTTATTTATAAGTAATAACTACAACTTCACGTTACCCAATCGTGCGTTTAATGAAGTCATTGGTTGTATTCAGAATGAACTTTTGCCTAGCTTTAAATCAAATTAAACAAAGCCACTTTATCATTACAAAACTATTACTTATAAAGTTGATAAAAGTGAAATAAACATATTAGAGTCCTTCCCTGATACTTATTATATAAGATTTAATTAATTAATATATTTCTGCTAATTGGTGATATGCTTATTATTGTAAATTTAAATCATCTTGAAATGTTCTACATATGTCATGTTGATTTAAACCTGCTCTATTCTATTCATTGGAAAGAATGTAACTAATCCCTAATTGGAGTAATTTGGTTTTGAAAAGATTACGCGAAATATTTCTATGCTATGTTTAATTTTAATCAAGCTCTTCATTTTCATATAAATATCCAAGAGCAAATTTCAACACAGCATTGTCTGTCACATATAATTTATTATTATCATGTTGAATGTTATTAACTGTACTATACATGGTACGAAGATAGATATTATGTATGATTCTACGCAATACATTTTAAATACAGAATAATGGTAGTAATTTACCGCATCTATATTTATGTCCTTCTCGACTAGTAATTTTAAATGGCTAATAATTAGCATACATTAATAATATGGAAATTTGAAACCCGCCTGAGAATGAAAGATACCTAAAATTAAGTTTCAGAACGGAAAATTAAAATCATTGTTTCAATAGAATAGGGAACTAGGTTAATATTTAAAGTAACATAATACAAATAACCTTCACTTTTGAAAAGTAATTTATGTATCATCGTCACATATTCGGCGAAAAATTATTTTTACTGCGGAATTATAATATTTTTGTTTTTATTCTCACAGGAATTTAAATTTCCTTTTTTTCCTTTTTATTAAAACACAAAGTTATCAGTAACGAAAAGGCTTTTAGCATAAGTGTAACGTTGAGCTATTCTCTAACTTGCCCTTAACTAACATCTGGGGGAACGTTCTGATTTTATACTTAAATTTCTATTTCTTTTCCGATCAAATGATCGGTTCTGAGCAGATTATATGAAAGTAAGAATCAACTCATTTCAGGATAGAGATATATATAAACGAAATAGAATTGAAAAGCGGGGTCAGATAATTGATACTGAGTAGTTGTAGATGCTTATATGTTAGAAAAGTGAGCAATTTGTAGTAACTGATAGGTGATTAAATTCGTTTTGAAATTATTTCTTGTTAAAGTAAATCTTAAAAGGCGGTCGAAACTTACGTATTTGAGAAGTGTCTCCCATGGTACGAGACATTAGGCAGGCTAAAACTGTATTGTTTTATTCTAAGATAAGATTGAGGTGTGTTGGATAAAAGTAAGCGAAAAAAGAAAAAGCTTTAATTTAAGTAATTATTAATAAAAAAGCGATTTAAATCTTTTCTGAAATTTCTTCATTAATTTATGAATTTATTGTTTCATCACTGCTATTTAAATTAGTGTGGATTTCAAACCAAATGAACTAGGAAGGGACGTTACATGAATATATATTTTAATTTTAGTCTTCCTATTTTAATTCATAATTACTAATTACTGTTGCAATTACTAAAAGTATATACAAATTCCCGTAAAAAGATTTCTTTTCAAAGAAAAAAGATACATTTTCATATTTTTTTCTTAATTTCTATTAATTTACACCTCCTCTGTATTTAAAAATGTACACGAAAATTCTAACAATACTGTTGATCGAAATAAAATTACCCTAATAACTAACGAGTGAGATTCATTCAGATTTACCCATTTCGAAAACTTTTTAAATGAATGAATGTCTAAATGTATAACTTTTTCTGAAATAATTATTTATTTTTAGGTTCGAGTCATATATTGTAATTAAGATTTCATAAGTAAAAAAATGGAATTGTCTCTGCTAATTTCATTTAAAAAAAGGCTAACGTTTTTTTTTTTTTTTTATTTTATTCGTTTTTTTAAAGTTTTTTAGGGGGGCCTTCACCTTTGATAGTGAGTTCATTCGAAGATGTTAGTTTCAAATCTTCATAATGGCTAGTATTCTTCCCAATCTATATCACTGGTTCACCATGTTGAATGTTAATTACCTTTCAGTAAGAGAACTTAAAAGCCCCAGGTTGCACAGAAGCAACTACTATCAAGAAATGGAAATGATTTATTTAAATTCATAATACATTTTTATTTTTACAAGTAAAACATCGCAAACTAGAAAGAAAAAAAAACATTGTCAATGTTATTAAGAAAACGAATAAATATAGATTGTTTGGTTTTATTAATGTCACACTAGAAGCAACACGAAGGCTATTACCGACGGAACTCGTAATTTTTTCCTTGGTCAAATGACAAGGTTCATACATGAGTTGGCCCCTCCCTCTTAAAATTTACACACCTCCCCAATGAAGGACTTTGAGCCTCGACAAATTTAATGTGCATCTCCAACGGCTACACGGCGGGTCTTAAGTGTCATCAAGGCTTGCACCTACGACTCCACGAAAACTACCGACTCCTCCTACGCGACCATGACCACCTGACTACCTCGGCCACGGAAGAGAAACAGAATATTCTGTCATAAAAATTAACGATTCAATTAAATATTAAAACAAAAGCAAACAGTAAATTAATCAAGTAGACCATAGCTTTCTATTCGGGTATTATAATAAAAACAGTCGATAAAATACTAAATTCAAATTATCTTAGCAATGTTAAAATATCATAGGCAAACTAATTATTATATTAATAGTGTATCCTAGTGTCAATCATTTGACCCTAACACCATATATCTTTAATTTACCCTACCATTTTTTGTCCACATGCCTTTTTATCGACGCCATTTTCACGCCATTGTCGACAAGATATATATATATATATATATATTTACATATATGTAACTCCGAATTTATTAACAATATAGTTTACCAGTTTATACTTAATGGTAATTTAAGCATTACTTATATAAAGAAGCTTAAAATACTTATAGTACTTATTATATATCTCGTCAAGACTAAATTATATGTCCCATTAAATAGTTCATTAGCTCTCTGAAAACAGCTAAACATGTTACGCATTCTTAACAATTAAGAATCTTCCTAAAATTGTCAGGGAAAATACGTTCTAAAAATGTGAGTGGAATACTATTGGAATAAACTATTTTGGCACATTGCCAAATCCTATGTCCATGAAGAGAAAAACTTTGTTCTAAGAGCAATTTATGCGTTATTCATTTATTGTTAGTTTATTCAATTATCAAGACAGCATTGGTAAGATTTGATGATACAGAATTAATTTAAAAAAAAAATTAGATGTTTTTAAATAATACTCATTACAGTAAAATCTATTGTAATTTTGGAAATTGGCTAATATTTTTCCTAGAAAAATCTAGGACGTAATGATGAGACCAAAAGCGAGACATTTTTTTCTTATGAAATGAGTAAAAGGACTTAGCATTTTTATACTTAAATGAAATCTACCAGAGAAAAGACGTTTTGTAATAGTTGAGTTTAAATGTATTGAACTCTTTATAAACTGATGCCAATAAAAACTTAAAAATTGTCAAAAATCGTTCGGTTACTAAAAAGAGATTAACATAATTACTTATCTCTTTACAATCATTCAGAGGCTTACTTTGTTCAGATAAGTATGATAATTGTGTCGAAGAGGTACGTAGTGATTTTTTTTCTTCCTAATGAGGTTTACTGCCTTTGGTAAACCCCGGGGACGCATCAACATGATACCCTAAAAGTTCTCCTCTAATTTTAGCCCTCCTTCTTGTTATATTTTTCCTTTCTACCATCTGGATCATGATTGAATAAATACTGTCACATTTTGTGCATGATACCATTAATTCTTGCCGAAACAAAACCTATTCACTTTTGGCGGTTCTCTTCAACAACGACTACATAAGTTAAAATGCCTGAATAATTAGCCAAAGAAATATCCTTTTTGATTAAATTGATAAGAGCATTACAAAAAGCGATCCTAAGAACTTTTGGGATTCAATAGTTGAAGTTACGAAACGTTTCCGGCATTCAAGATCAACTGTCCTCCCCTGCCACGAGGTGGAAGGCATTAGCCGCAAAAGTGGTGACCCGGGACTTGAATATTAGATGGCAGCACAACTTAGATTTACTGGTTTCATGTACACAGACAGCAAATTCTTGTCTCTGTGTGTAACTAAGACAACAGCACATAAAATACAATTAGTGATATACGAGGTACTGCGCATGTGTCAAATATATCCGTCATCTCAACCAAATACAATCGATGACGTCAAATGGAAACTGCTCAAAGTGAAACAGGATACAAGAGGAAAGAGGTGTGTTTCAGTTGCAGTAATAACTGCAAAAGCAAAATATTCTTAAAATATCTTTCAAAATATTCACTTTCATATCATCATGATTAGATTGGTAGGGCAGTATGCGGCTACTCTCTTCAATAAATACTATATAAGTTAAAACGCCTTAATAACTAGATCGAAAGATAACTCCTTTCAATCTAGTTAATAAGAGCATTTCAAAAAGTGACCCAAACAACTTTTCTTTGGACCCAATGCTCGAGGGTTCGAAATGCCTCAGGCACTAAGTTCAACTTTCCTCCTCGCCATGGGGTAGAAAACGGGACATTTCTATTTTGTAAATGCTTCTTTTCTTTGAGTATTTATATTTCAGTCTAATTTCTTATTTTGACTAATGGCTTACAACCTGCATGTTTGCCCTTTGTTTGTCCCACAAGGAGAAAAGAGGGATTCTGGGAATGCTTTTTTGAGTTCCCTTTGGCACATGCTTCGCTATAGACCGGCGGCAGGAATTAGACCGTCTGCTTTTGTCGATCGACTATGGTAATCGCCCTTATGGTTTCTTTCAAATTCTTAGACACTGCTGTAGGGTTAGTTCTGCAGATAAGGGGTGCATTGGTTGTCCCTGAGGATCTTCAGCCTGATGATGTGGTTCTGTACCTTAGGTGACTTCCTGGTAAGTTCGGAGTCTGACGATTATCATTTGACCTGCAAATTGCCTCCTTAATTGAACTCTATGGAGGGTGGAGAAACTGCAGAATAAATACTATTTTTCTCCTATATTATACTATAAATACTATTTCCTATGAATTAATATATTTCATGCTTGATTAAAGGCCTTATTTTGCTCATCTCACTAATGATAACATTGCTATTCATTTTCAATTTCTTGTACTATCAATAACGAAATGACTTCAAAATCTTCATTTGCTATTCAAAAATCTCTTCTAGGAATCAGTTGAGAGACAAAATCCGTAATAAGGCAAAGTTCCTTTTTCTTAGTTTTTGATTGGACAATTTTTTTTATTTGAAAGATCCAAAGAAAAGATGATAGTTTCATTGGATACAGTTAGATACTCTTTTCGGTTTGTAAATATTTATTTTTAAATCAAAAGAAATAAACAAAGTAATTGATGAATTCAAAGTAACATATGTATTTAAATTAAGTGGGAAATAAGCAGATCAAGAAAAAAAGTTATCAGAAACAAAGTGTTGAGCTTCTGGTTTTCTACTAATTTGTCCAATTGCTTGAAATATTTCATAATGATTATTCACCAATAGGAAATAATATATACACAAAAATAGAAAATAAATGAGCGCTCCATATGTCCACTTCAACTCTGATCTTGTGAAAAAATATTTTAAAATTTTCTTAATTACTTTAGAAATTTATTGAATTTATGATCTTTGGTTTCAAAATACTTAATATAGAGTTAGGAACATCTTCTAAATTTTTTTTAAAAAAAGTTGAAATTCAACAATGCTGAGATTCCCTAAATTTATTGAAGCAATTAATAATTCTTTGAATTCATACTACCAATTCAATTTATATCTAAAAGTATTGAATATTAACTGAAGGAAGTCACGTGCTCTATTCTTGGTATTTAGATAAAGATAACTTAGCTTCCGAAACTAATTGAATTTATGTCATTAAACTAAAGATTACTGATAAAATTAATTTTTCTCGGAGGCAAGTTTTTAATAGACATTTTCGTCTTTGGTAATGAGAGATCAGAAGAATTCGTTAAAATTTTTCAACAAGTAAAAAAATACAAGAATGAAAAAGTAAAGGATTCCATGCTAACAACACACATAGACTATTTATTTTCAAAGTTACATTAATTTTAAGGAATAAAACTTTGTTGATTCTATGCCAGACTATTTTAAATTTATTCTAAGTCATCATAAATTCTCGGTGGAATATTTGAATTGCCTTGAATTTCAAACTTTTCTTGCTTTATTTATAAATTTGTTTCCATTATTTATAACTGATTCTAATCTCAATATATTGAAGTATCGGAAAAAAGATATATGGTTCGAAGCTTTTGTGAAATTGTTATGATTTTTTTTGCTCGTTTAGATAGCTCTCCGCTTTATGTTTTGGGAATAAGCACTAAATTTTTCTGAGTGTATGTGAAAATTTATAAAAGATGGAATTACTTTTATTATAGAATACAGTAAAAACTGTGCACTACTTTTGAATTTGTTTTCGAGATTAAAGATAAATATTTCTGAAAATGACAAATGGCTAGATTTTTTTGCTATAAATATTCTAAAACATTGTTATTTGCATATAATTCTACTACAACTTCATGTACATAGTCGTTTTCAACCAAAATAAATATGTTATATCATAAATGTTAGTTGACAAAGACTTATAAATATGTGGGTATAGTAAAAAAAGTACAAAACATCAATAAACGCACAAAATGTAACCCTTTGGATTTTACAAAATGTTATTATTTAGATAAAAGTAATTATCCTTATTTCAAAAATGGCATTTATTTTTTTCTACTGTATTTGGAATTTTCAAAATATTGAAAATATTTTCTTGTAACTCTGACTTAAAAACTACTTCTTGTTTAAGATATAACTACTTCCTGCTTAAAATACATCCCGTATTATTCGGTGTAAAAGACACTTTTATATGCACCCAAGAAATTTAATACAATTTTGTGGAAGAAAATTAAGCTTTAAAGTATATTTTTAAACAAAAATATATAAATTCATTGGTACTTACTAACAGTAAATTAACCTTTCAGAAAACTGAAAATTCATATAACTATTGTGTGACTTTTCTCTGTAAAAACCTTTTCTCTGTGAAACATAAAAAAAAAATCGTTTCACACTTTGAAAAAAGGAAACAATCTTTACGTTTATTATATAAGATACATTGCTTTTTTAAGATGAAATTTGAGGTTAAGAAATGCATTTTATACGCCCAAAAATATGGTAAATTGTTATTATTTTTAAATATTGATGAAATTATGAGAATATAGAATTACATGATGATAAAAAAACAAGGGGGGGGATTTAATTTTGTCGTTATTTTTTTAAATGTGTGTCTCAAGATGGTGTTTTCCCAAGTTAAATGTAGCCCTAAGATTATTTTTGTAGTTTAAACATCACCTTGAAATACATATTTCGGTGATATAAAAATATTCTTCTTTTCATGTATTGCCTCAATTTTACATAAAAACACGAAACAATCGCTTTTTTTTAAATAGGTATTAATCTATCACATTTCTAACTGCTTAACTAAGAGAATAATAATTCATCCTAGAATCAGGAACAATTATAAATGAAGGAACATTTTGAATACCATTTTTGTAAACATTATTTCTGACTTACTAGGAATCACCAAATATTCTCCAAGACCCATATTCATGTTGGGTGGCATAATCATCATTTATCACCAAACACAATCACGCTTATTTAAGATCATCAAAGAACGACAAAGATCGCTTCTTTTGAAAAAAGAAGATCGCTTCTTTTGAAATCTTAAGACTATTGGATGCGTAGTAACTAGAGGTTCTGCAAGCATTTTGAAATTACTATTGGGTTAATTTAAATGACATCTATTACATTTGAATAAAATAAAAAACCTTAATTATTATTATTTAACTGTATTTCATAAACTAAATTTGATAATACGTTAGAAATAATTCAAATTCAAATTGATAAAAGTAATTTAAATGGTAGAAAAGAACATTATAATAACTTAATTATGTGGGGAAAAAAACTTGTTTAACATCAACAAAACAGGTATTTTTAGGATAAAAGGTATAAACGAGATGATAAATAATAAGTAAAGAATATTTAAATTATTTCATTAAAAAATTATAAATTTCATTTTTGTTGCCTAATTCCGTGAGGCCAAGATTATTTTTTCTATCATAATATCAAAGAATTTTAAAGTAATTACTCATCAACATACAGTTTAATTTTAAATGGAAATGATTTAACATCGTAAAGTTGATATTCGATTTTCAAAACTATCTACTGATTAAAATCTCAGTATAATGAGAAATACTTTTATGATATAAGCAATGAGATTATAATTTTTCACATCATCATACTTTTGTTTATAAGTTTTAGTCAATCAAAAAAAAAGTTCTAGTAAGTTACTTTGGTTAGGTCAAATATTTCAGACATTACAATTACGTACCTAAGGAAAATGCAAAAATAAATTTTTTGAATTTTAATGCAAAAACATCCAATATAAAGTTTGAGCTTTAATCTAAACAATTCCTTCGTTTTGTGGTAAATTATATATATATATATATATATATATATATATATATATATATATATATTATAATATATAACTTAAGATACTTTTCAGATTGTGCCTTAATTCCAAAAAAATCAACTCTGTGACATGAAATTCAGACTCTAAAGACACAATGTAGCATTTAAAGGCTGAGGAAAAAACAGTAACCAAAAAATGAATTGAACGCATTTATTATGAAACAAAAGAGAAAAAGAATTTACTGACAGAATTGCGTAAGTAATAAACATTGTCTGATCATGAGGAAAAAAAAATAAACTAAAGTCTCTTAGTTAGGAATATGGCCTTCCCCTAACTTTAATGGTTGCGTGCTTCCAAATGTTCATACTCATTACCAAATTATCCAGCAGTTCTTAAGGTACAAGTTGCCACTCTTCAACGAGCATTTGCTTAAGCTGTGTGGTGTTCTCCGTAGGATACAATCCTGCTGCCAGGCGTTTTTCCAAGGCATCCCACATATGTTTGAGGGGATTAAAATCGAGAGACCATATTACCAATCAATTTTGAAGATATCTTCCCTTTCTAGAAGTTTCTAAATAGCAGAGGCTCTGTGTGAACCCGAATTGTTGCCCACAAAAATAATGTCTGTACCAACGGCACCTCGAAACAGAGGCGTGATTCGGAGGATAATTTTAACGCAGTAACGATCTCCGGCTAGTGAGCCGCTGTCAAAAATTTGGAGCTCAACAACATTATACGGGCCCACACAAGCACTCCTTGACCACCCCAACGTTTTTTCCCCAGATGCAAGGGATGAAAATGGGTCTTACCTTCCTCCATATCAAATGGCACTGAGAATCGTTGCTCAGAATGAAATGACACTCATCAGTAAATAGAAATATAACTTAAGATAAATGATGCCGTCAAAGGGCTGCTGTTAATGGTATACAGCGTTCATGACGACAGGCGAATAGGCCACCTTTATGCAGACGTCTGGTCACAGTATACAATACCTATCGTCCGGTTGTCGTACAAAGTTACTGAGAAATATTGCCCAATGTTTGATTTAGTTTTTTTTCCGCCTGCAGAATGATATAACGGCATTTACTTGACATTGTTTTCATCTTCAGACCAGCACCGGCCTTTTTTACAGCTGAACCTATCATTTGAAATTATTTCCAAACTCCAGAAATTTCCATTTTGGGAATTCCAAACGCTTGAGCAACACTCGTCAAACTACACCCCTCTTTAAGCTTGCCGATCATTCTACCACGTATAAGGGCATCCTAATGTTTTCTTGTAGCCATTATGAACCTGAAATTTGCTTTCAATTGCAAGGAATATTCTTAAAGGAATACCTTCCTCCTTCTTTTTAAGTTACTTTGTTACTGATAGCACGTATTTTACACACTTGCAAGTAGTAACATTCCCTCTGATGTCACAGCGCTGATATTTGCATATGCATCCCCTTTCTACTGAGTTACCCTTTCAATGTACTAGTTGCTAAGATCCATTTCCAACTATTTCATGATTGTATACTGAAAAATGCACTTGTTTTCGCGTTTTACACGCTAATGTATCTATAAATGTGTGTGTATGTGCTGAGTAAAATACAGAGAGTAGAAAACATTGAATTTGTATCGGCTAAAAACACAAATATGGCATGCAATTGTATATCCCACATATCATTTTCATTTATTGAAACTGTTAAAGTTTTCTTATCTTCAGAAGTATTTTTAAGGAACAAGGTGTTTTTTAAATAATATGCTATTTATTTACTTAAGAAACTCATTTGAAACTGGAAAAAATAAGAAATGCTTTCTTATTTCAAAATAATTGATTTTCAAAAAAAAATAAATTTTAAAAGTAAATTAATTTTATAGAAATGTGTTAACTACGCAAGATATTTCCAAAATTATAAATTAATAATTATACATGGAAAATACAAAATACCAAAGTACAATTCATATCTAAAATATGTACAGGTGGTTATTAAATTCATATAAACTCTACAAAATAATATGAAACCTTTATTAATCAGGCCTATAACCGATGGAATACATTTGGGAATAATATAGTACAAGTCGTGTCTAATGTATACAGGAATTTCATTTCATTCTACTTGAAGATATTCGGAAAATTCAAAATATTGGATGGTGGTGGTGAACAGCTGAGAAATCTTCTTTCTGAAGTACTTCAGAGATATTTAATAATTATTTGGTTGGGAAATTAAGTTATCCAGGGAAGCTGTGTGGTTTCATCTTCATGTTCTTCAAAACATGTCTAGCTGCATATATTAATGATTCTCATCCTTAAAGATGATATCATCTAATGGAAATAATATTTGCTCCAATGGATGCACTTGGTTGGCTAAAATATCCACATTCTTCACTGCAGTTACTCGGCCTTCTTGGTTTATGATATGGCTCTCAGAAACCCACGAGATCGTAACCCAAATCATAACTAAACGATTTCCACTCTTCACAGTAGGAGCAAGATACGCTTGTGAAAAGCATTTTCCAGACATAAATATACCCATTTCCAAGAAACAATGAAAACGATGATTAATCTGGAAGCATAATTTTCTTCAATTCATCTGGTCAACAGAATTGCACATCTAATAGTAAGCATTGATACAGGAATCTGAAAAGGCTCATTTAGTTTCTCAGTTACTCTGACTGGGTTGTGTTCTTCTTTGGATGAGACAGTCTGCTTCAGTATCCAAAAGTCTGTCTCAGTAAACTTTCGCTTTCATCCATAATTGAATGTGGAATGTGTTGATTTTCTTTGAGTGTATTATGCTGTCATGACCTTCAAGTTAGTACCTCAAGAAACACCTACAATGTCAGCAGTTGAAGTTATGTATATCTTTATAAGACGAGCTCCACCTATTTGGCCTCTGTGAAATTCTGTAAGGTTCGACATGTCTTACGACTGAGAAAAAAACAAGGAAGCGCCCTGAGTTTCATTATACCTTGCAGACATAATAGCTGTATAACACCTATATATATATATATACATATATATATATATAAATATATATATATATATATATATAAATGTGTGTGTGTGTGTGTATGTGTGTGTGTATAATATTTAATTTATCTCAGCCATTTTAAATGATTATCAATACAATCAATACGATAGTTTCCATTTATGCAAGTTGTGAAAAAAAAAATTAATTACAATTTTTTTGTACAAACAAAATATAATTTATTTTTTCTAATAATATTATTAAATGTAATATTTCTAAAGATAGAAATATGTAAACAGCTACTTCAGAAAGGTAGCTTATTAATATGAAATTTAAATCTGTCTCTTTTGTAAAATATTTTACTAAAAATTTTATTTTCTGTAATTTTCCTTCACAAATTTAAATATTCTGCTTCATATTTACTTTTATTAATTTGAATTACAATTAAATATGTAAGATTAAAATATGATTATTTTGAAAAGGTGTGTTACAATTCAATACAAGTAGATCATCTTTATATATGTTTACAATTGAATTTACTTCTATCACTACAACTATGTTCGTTAAACGTATATAAATATTTGCGAAATTATTCTTTGCAAGTCCTTCATATTGAACACCCTTAGTTTATTAAATTTTTACCGCTATATTTAACATAATTATCTCTAAATACATTGTTAATTAAATATTTAAGTTTCTCATAACAATTAATTCATTAATATCATAAATTTTATAAATAATTAGTAGAACCTTTACGAGATCATCTATGTCAATCGATTTAAATAGGTCTATAAGATCATAAGTATGTTTTTCACAAATAAATCTTTGTCTTTTATATTCTTTATAATATTTAAATTAATTTAATAATAACAGTTTTATTATATATATATATATATATATATATATATATATATATATATATATATGTATATATTTGTGTGTGTATTTATATGAAGTATTAATTTTGGTAAAATTAATTTAAAACGAAATGTGGAATTTATGATATAATCTTTAGATAAGTTAAATTGACTTATATCGAACCAAAAGCAGAAATACATTTATTTAAGATTAATCTTCTTTTTTTTCTTCAATGATTATATGATATTGTTCTGAATAGATGTTGCCAATGAATATAAATGTATTTGCAAATTATTCCTTTTATTCATACAAGGGTTCATGAAGATATGAAGATACATAAGTTCTTGGTCTTTTACAAAGTTTCGCAGAACATCAAATGAATACTGACATATATTCTATTCATTTTTAATCAATTGGGTATTCTTCCTCCTTCAGAGCTTCTTACAGTTGGGTGGGTTTAAACAATACTTTAGAATGTTTTTGTTTTCAAACAATCTTTTGGATAAATTATGATCAATTAATCAACGTCATGAAAGAGAAAATATTGTTTATTATTATATTTATATTACGTGACAATGAAATTGCATTTTTCGGGGTTAAATGTATAAGAAAATTACCACAGATGTCTGCAAGATAATTACAAAAAACATTAATGATCATGATACTTATTGTTAAATTTTTTGTTACTTTTAAAAGACAAAAATTAATGGCTAATTTGTTTTAAATATGTAATAACAAGCATGTTAAGCAATGCTTCCTACAAAGCATGCTTTTTTTGTTGTTGTTTTTCAGAAAACATTAATTACTGTCACTTTAATTTTTGTTATTTGTTTAGTTATTTAATATATAGTTTTGGATTGTGTTTTTCCTTTTTTATTAAATTCAAGAACAATACGTTGGATATTATAGTAGATACTAATAGCGTTATATAGTAGAATTATATTAACAGAGTGGATAATTTTAATTATTCGAACTAAATTAATATTGTTTTGCATTAACTTTATATATCAGTTTTTTTAAGCTAAACTAGTTAGAAACGCGGACAGTTTTTTTAGGTTGACTTTGTAGAGAGTTTTGTAGAAGTGAAGACCTTTCTCAAGGCCTAATATAATTTATATGTCTCATAAATTTAAAGTAATTCTTAGAGAAATTGTTGAATAATAATTTCAAAAAAAATTACCATATATTCTTATTGTTGTATTCATTAAATACTCGTATCATTCATCTTAAAAACAAAAATTTATATATAGAGAGAGAGACTTATTAAATGCAGAACGATGTATTCGCTTATGAATTGTTTAATTATTAGTTTGAATTTTTGTAGTATTCACAAAAGCAAAGTTCATTTGAAATTTTTATACATTCTC
The DNA here is from genome assembly GCA_019974015.1 of Nephila pilipes. NCBI lineage: Eukaryota > Metazoa > Arthropoda > Arachnida > Araneae > Nephilidae > Nephila > Nephila pilipes. The sequence goes on along the minus strand of BMAW01064998.1, from coordinate 5,425 downwards.
ATGTGGTTTCGTACTTAATTTTTTTTATTATTATGGTAAAAATTGTCAATATATTTTCATTTAAAGAATATTGTCCATTTCAGTCCATTATTCAGAAAAAAAAGTCACGATTATGCTGTTTTCTTGAAAATTAACCTCATTAAAAAAAGTTAAGATTAATCCATAAGCAATATGGTCACCAGGTAAGAACTGGAGAATTTCATGCAGCCATAAAACCCAAGATATGTACGTATTTGCTTTACGCTACGTTAATATAATTTATGCTGTATGCATACTAAGGTCAAATTTAGGAAATGTTTATATATATATTATATGTACATATTTTTAAATCAGTGATTAATTTATTTTTAAAATATGAAATGTTTCGATAATATTAATTTAAGGGTTGACTTTACACACACAGAGACTTTTCTCTACTTCCGCAATATTAAAAATGACCATGTTTAAAGAAATTTAAAAAAATGACTAGTTTTTACAGTCACTAATTTTTTGTATAAATTTCTTCAATTTTTGGAGTATTTCCAAATGAGTTATAGTGTTACGATTGTTACTCAAAAATATGCGGGTTGAAACATTACCTAATTTTCATCATTTTAAAATTTTTCCCACGTTACTCCACGTAGGATTAAAAAAACTAATCAAAACTAATTAAAAATTTAAAAAAAATAATTGTTAATAAAGTCAAAGAATATAATAAATTATGAACAACAAAAAATAGATAATTGTATCTTCAATCAATATTTTAAAAATGTTACTCAAAATTCATCAATTTTAATATTACTCATATAAAAAAGTTGCTGCATGAAGTAACTTCCTTAAATAAAATATACCCAAAATACACAATATTTTTAAAAAATCTAAATTTTTTTTTTCTAAAATGTCAGTATACAAGCTAACTTTCATATATAAAACTTATTCATAAATTTAATATTATGTTTTCCGTAACAAGTAAAATGCTTTATTTCGTTTTTTAATTTACTAGTTATTCACATGATTGAATTTATTCATTTTCATTCTTTGAAAACCTCTTCAAATATTTATCAATCCTTTTTCTACTTTGATTCAATGATAATAATATACGTTACCCAATCATATGTAAGCGTAAAACTGAATACAAAGGTATGATAATTTGAAACGTTTAAAAATCATGTCAAAATTGTTCATATACATTTAAATGTATTACATTTAAATGTATGTGACAATGTAAGTTATACACAATTCATGATAACGATGACACTCATTCAATTTATCTCTCTCATACTAACAAGATATAGATTTCAGCCTGCATTCCTGTCATCTCCTCCCAAACAGGTAACATTTTCAATACATTAATTGGAATAATCCACTTGAAATAAACAAGTACCCAAATTTCCTTTATAGCTTGTTTGGAATGCTGAGCTGGCAAACACCATCGTCGTTGTTGTAAAATTCCCATAAAATCTTCAATAACGTGAGAGCGAGCCCATTTGTCGTAGATTCGGGTTTCATGGTACATGTGGGAATTCGAAACAACGCTTTAAATCTAAATTGATCGTAAATAATGGAATGAATAGAAAAATGGGAGGGTTAAAAAACACACATTGTTTCTATACGAGGGGCAAAAAATACCCCGGTGAAGAAATGATGCGTTCCGGAAAACAATAATTCAGAACTCTTACGATATGAGTACAATTTGATGAATCAGTAATTTGTATGCCAAATGTAAAAAGGAAAAGCAGCGGAAGAAAGAAACGCTCTTTCACGTGTGGGGGGAAGGAAAAATCAATATTTCCCTTTTTAACTCACTGTCCCTCCATTTTAAATTGTGTGAAACAGAGACAAAATGAATTACTCTAAACGTCGCAATTTCGTTCATTTTATTGCTTACTATTCAGTCCATTCCCTGATATACTTCTGAAGAAAGGCGGAATAAAAACAAGACGAAGAAATAACTTCGATGATTACATGAATCACAGAGGAAACATTTGCGTCGCAAATATAAGAGGGAAAGGGGAAAGAGGATGATTGAAAGGAGTGGAAAAACTTTTGTATCGTTACGTTCGTTTTTTGTTTTCTGTCTTCTTATTCTCACGCAACATAGGGATGCTTCCCTAATTATTGGATCACTCCACTCAATAAGGACTTGTTATGATTGTTAAAGAATTGTATTCAATAGAAAATGCATGGATTGAGATTGTCTTTTATTCTATATCACAAGCATCTGGCACAATTGCAGTTTTGCTCTACCAATAAGAAAAATGTTCTATAAGCATACGTAATAGTAATATGGATTTGTTATATTTGGGATTATTAAAAGAACTTAATTCAACATGAAGAGATCTATATGTGTTTTTTTTTTTTTATTCTTCAGAGTCAGTCACAATCCATGTAACTTTAATCATATTTTCATAATACGCTTACGTACAGAAAAAAATATCAGTAATACACATAATTATGAAGATAAATTTTAACTATGTAAATATAAATATATATATATATATTAACGAATATAATTTAAATAACTTGTTTTCTTCTTTTATTCTATCCCATGCCTTCTTATAGAAATATATTTTTGTAATTTTACCCTTGTGTGATTGGAATGAATGAACTGAAAATTTAAATATTTTCCATATGTCACAGTTTCATTCAATAATTACTTTCTATAACTTTACAATAAACATACTAAGAAATATTTTCAAACTAAAATCTTTCAAGTACATTAATAGTCATATTAACAATATGACATGATTAATTATTTTTATCTTACAAAATTTTATTTAAGTGAAGCATTTCTACAATTTCTGAATTCAGCATTGTGATATAGGAATAAGCTCTTTAAAAAAACATTTTAAAACAATTTTGAAAGTTAAATATCATTCATAATACAGTTTAAATAATTTAATGAAACATGGAAGGAATGAGGTAATGAACGTCAAAATCACATGAAAGGAAGAAGATGTTGGGATAAGCAAATGATTAGTATATCAGCCCCTTTAGAAGATGCAGGAGGGAGAAACGACCACTGAAAAACTACATGAAAGTAAAAATGCATTCGGAAAGTGAATTGTGAAGTCGGAGTTTGCTCAGAATATCGTGTTATACCTCGATTAAGAAGAGATGCTTACCAAAAAGTGTTGGAATTCCATTGAAGGAGGGAGGGGGATCGTTGCCTATCGAAAGTATGGATTATCATTCCATTATATCACCAATCATACTGGTCCAAATCCAACCACTGTTCTGTGAATATGGATTCAATGGGTTGCTGAGAGTTATTGAACGGCATGCAGTTTCTCCAAGCCATCCCAGGAATAATGTCCGAGAGGACAGTCATGTTGTCAAATGGGCCCTGCAAAACCATACAACAACATCATGGACCATTATTCTGGAAATGGGCAGGTTTGGAACACTTCTAGTAGTCTGGTGCACCGAACAACAAAGCTGGATACAGGAGTTTCACAATGTCCCTTTTCAGACGAGTACCGTTTCAGCGTGCAGTGTCTGGAGTGACCGAGAAGTCCACTGCATTCGATATCTTGCTTGCATTTGATATCGGCATAGGTTCCCTGCACCTGGTGTGTTGGTTTGGGCAGCCATTGGGTACATGACACATATATCTGTAATTCGGATCGACGGTAATTTGAACACAGATTGGTACATTTCTCACATTTTATGTCCAGGGGTTATGCTCTATCTTCGAGGCCTGCCAAACGCCATGTTCCAACAAGATAATGCAAGATCACATGTTGTTCCTCGTGTTCTGACCTTCCTCGATACACAGGGTATTCGATTGTTGCCCTGGCATGCTTGGTCTCCAGATATTTCACCAATTAAAAACTTGTGGTCATGGGTTACTGAGAGACTGGCCACCATCCCTCTTCAGCTAATACGGTTCATGAAGTGTAACATAGACTTCACAAGATAATGCAATACCACATATCTACGTTATGTTCTGACCTTCTTCCTTACACAGGGCATTCGATTGATGCCTTGGGCTGCACGGTCTCCAGATATGTCACCAATCTAAAATATCTGATCATGGAATGCTGAGAGACTGTCCCATCACCCCTCCCCAACAGTTACGATTGATGAAATGTGGCATAGATTTGAAGCTGTATGGAATGAGTAGCCCATTTCTTTTATCCAAACCCATTACTAACAGGGTAAGGGCCGTGTTACTGCCAGAGTAGGCAGATGTTTCTACTTATTTCTCTCCCCGTAACAGCCCAAACTTCTTGCAAATTTAATTATTTTGTCTTCATGTCATAAAGTTACAATCTTTTTTTGTATTTGCTTTCCTTCATGGTGTTGCAATTTTAACGGCTAATAGTGTATATTTTAAATAATTTATTTAACATTTTATGTAATAACATTTATATACAACACGCTTTATATATAACAACATTTATCAATATTTGAAATACATAAGACACTGAAGCAATAAACATAACATTTTTCCTTCATAAACCTAAAATGTAAAAGAAAAAAAAACGGTGGTGATTTTTTTGCATATTATCTTCAAAATATCCTTTTCAGTATAGTTCTTAGCTTATCAGTAGACATGTTATAAGTATTTGATAACTAAAATAGGTTACACCGATTTTGATTGTTTAAAGAAGTCGTTGAAGAAAATTAATCTGTGATACGAACACAACTCCAAGTACTATTATTCGTAAGATCTAGAGTTAATTAACAATTAATAAGCTTTTCACATTTTTTTTTTCTTTCATCACGCAAATTGTTGCAACATCCAAATTTTGAAACCAATTTTTATGATCTCAGAAAAATTAGGGATTAAATTTATTAAAAAAATGAATCATTAATATTTGTGTTCACACAATACAATTTTATATTTAAAAATAAAAAAAAATACTTTTTTTTTTTGAAAATCATGTCTGAATTATTTTTCTGTATAATGATAATAATGAAATTCAATGATATATAAAATAATCCTTATTTTCGAAAAACGAATACGATTTTAAATTTATTAAGCAGCTGAAAGATTTTTTAAGGTTATATGAATAAAGTAAATGGTATGTAAATGTATTTTACCAAGGAAATAATCATATATATATAAACAGATATCTAAAAAGAAATTATTAGACATATTGCAGTTAGAGTTTTAAGATTTTCTATTTATTATATTTTTCTGAAACATATTCATTGAATTCGAGGATTCCAAAATGTCGGTAAGGAAAATGCTCGTGATTGTCATAATATCAATAGAAACATTTCCTAAAAATACAATGAAACTTAAATTATTTCTTTTCAGTGAAAGCCCTGAATATTGTGCCATGCAGAAGAAGGCATAAATTGTAAGGAGTATATTCACTTTTTTTAAACTCTTTGAATACTCGCAGCAAACACAATATAGAAGAACAAATGGTACATTTTTTTTCAGTTTTATAGTATTTCTTGAACAAAGTTATTAACTCCTAACAAAAGAATT
>BMAW01064995.1:0-11914 GCA_019974015.1 Nephila pilipes | reverse complement strand
ACGTTAGGCTATTCGTGATTTTCTCTTCATTAACCTCTAGAACTTTACGTTAATTAGAATTGCATAAAATTACAATATCTTCGCAACCAAAATAAAACGGGATTAGATAAATTAGATGAAAGTAGATATGAAGTGAAGTGAATTGGAAATAATGATACATAAATGAAATATAATTGAAAGGAAAATGAAGGGAGATAGAGGATTGAGACTTGCAGATAGATATTTATAATTTAGATTAAAGCATCTTTCTTCAGCTTTTTGTATTGAAGCGAATTCTCGAAAACGTGTTAAGATAAGAATCGGATGTTTGTATCAAGTTATTGAATCAGAATGATTGAATCTATAAGCTAAGAATTTATTAGTGGATCTTAATTTAGAATCGATGAGTTAAGTAGGATTCGAGAGGTTGATAAAGATTCCCCCATAGGTTAATAAAGTGTTATATCTTGTTCACATATCTTCAGCTGGATTCTCGAACTTATTAACTGTTTAACTACAAGTAACGATGGCAATATAATTAAATAAAGTAGAATGGGCATATACAAATTTTTATCAAAACATATTTTTTAAGAATTCAGGTACACTCCCCTGAAAATATATTCTTTCAATAGTGCTTATTTTTTCTAATTAATGGAATGAGGTTATTTCCTATTCAATAAAAACAGATTTTTTCCAAAAAACACTCCGAAATTTTAAGTATTACATAATCTTTATGAAAAAGCTTTGAAAAATCTGAATCATAACACTTAAAATATTTTAAAATTTGACAAACTAAATGTTTGAATTTTTTTTCTTTTTGTTCAGTGTAAATCTAGAATGTTACTTTTATCAGTCCTCTGCACACACATTTTAAAGTCATAAACACAATACATTTCATGTTGGATGTACCTAAAAGCGAGATACAACTTACAATTGTAAATAAAGCTATCGATCATTAATCGCTTATACACACCCATCTTTTTTTTTTACATGGTAGATACGTTCCTTGGAAAACTGTGCAAAAAAAATCTTGTGAAAATATACATGCGACATATCGTAAATTTAGGTATAGGTTCCACAACTTTAAAATCTCGTGTAAGATGAAAAAATTCTAAATATTTTCCCAAAAAACAGTACAAAAAAAGTAATAATGAAATCCATATGACATATTTAAAAATAAAAAACCATTTATTTTTTATTACAAAAAATTTGAATGAGTATACAGTGAAAATTCAGTTTATAGGTACATGCAGTATACAAAAATTCAAATTGAAATTAGGAATAAAATTACTAACATCTATTCATCGCTACTTGATAACACGCGTACACCTTTATTATGAACTATTTCAAAAATGCTATCATCGGTAGATGTGTCAGATATGTCTAGCACAACTGTCGACTTTGATTCAAATAAAGAATTTCGTTCGTTAAAGATCTCTGTTGGTTTTTTGCTGTTACAATGTCTGTTATTAGCAGCTGTTTTTACCCCTCATGTTGCCTATATAATTCTTGATATCCTGCTACAATAAACTTCAGATTACATTGAAATTTTAAAGCACACTCTATGTCAGAAACATGAGTAAGGAAACGTTGTTCCATACTTGTAGCAAATTTCAAACCTTCCCGAATTAAATTAGATGTTAAAAGCTGAATTTCACGTTCGACCGTCATTATCGACTTAAATTATCAAAATGATAAAAAAAAAAAAAAAAAAAGATGCATAGAAATCTGTAAAAGAATATCATACATACCAGAAATTGTGATTTTTAGGATATGTTTCAAGTTAATAGCATGCTCAAACTATTATTTTTTATGTTTTGCGAATGAATATAGTGGAAACAGTGACGCGATGGATTTCCAGTTTGGTTGGAAACTGAAATACTGTGCTCAATTTGAAGTACAGCGAAATAAAGAAAAAAAGTGGTCATAAAATTCGGGCATTTCCCGTAACTCTAGAATACAAAGTTAACAAACATTGAAGTAGATCAAGTTACACATGCGTAGGCATAAACCGACCGTCTTCTGACAATATAGCCAAAATTAAAATTAAAAAAAGTTTGCGGATTCTGGCTAAAACAAGAATGGTACATAAAAAAGTATATTGGGAAACCGTGTTATTTCCAAATCGTTTAAGAAAAGACCGTATAAAAACGAGTTGGGTGTATATAGCTATTCATGTTTATAAATAGGATTTTATTTACGTAAACACAAACACACAACTATGCAAAAATCTATATGTAAAAATATGATTTTCATTACTTTTAATTCAAACAAAATTATAAACATTATTAAATGCCTCACAAAATAAGCTAATTTTCCTTATCGTAAGCCTTTCAGCTATCTTAAATGAATATGAAATGCTTAAAATATTGGATCGGCTTGATTTTCAAGATGTATTACACTGTTTCACTGGACAATCATAACATTTAAGAGAAAAGCTCACATAAAGATTAGTTGTTTAAGTATGAAAACAGGATATGTTAGACGGATGTAAGTGTCATTATTTAAATCAGTCTGTCTAATATAAAATCTTATTTTTAAAACTTGAAGCGATTGTTTCTTCTTACGTCGCTAGTTTATCACTTCAGAATACCATTCTTTAGTCTGTGCCTTTTTTATTCTTAACTACTTGAAGGTTTTTTTCATTGATTCATAAACTTTATATTATTCGAGGGTATGTTTACATTTATTTCAATTCAAAAAAAATGTCTCTTTAAGTAGTCTGAATATATTCGACTGTAAACTAACTGTCGGCATAAATTCTAAGCCCTTCTTATGTATAACATCGTTTCGAGCATAAAAAATTTATTACTCATTTGTTTTTTGTGAATAAAACATTAGACATTAAGTATACTATACAGAACTTTTCAACTTTATGGTTTAAAATAAAACAAAATGAAAATAATAGTTGTTTTCCATCATGAAACATCTTTAATGGATTTCTGTAATTCATTTAGTACATAGTTTTAAGTAAAGTGCTTTGTCAACAAAATTTAGGAGAGATATTTAGGGAGTAATATAGTTTATTAAGTAAATTTAAAATAGTAAATAATTACTAAAAATCGATTTTCCATTCATATATATTCAGGTTAAGTTGTCTTTATGTTTGTTTCTATAATTGCAAATAAAAATATTTCTGTTTTTCCAACATGCATGTTATGAATATCGTTGATGCTAATAATAACTTTATATTTGAAAATTTTCAGTAGCCTCGACTCCAAGCGTTGTACTTTCTTACTAAAAATACTCGATAGAAATAAGTTTCGTAATGTATGTAAAATTGCTTCTTTTTAAATTCCTTTCCTCTTTCCCATTCGAATTGTTCTATTAATGTAAGCATGAAATCCTCGAATGGATTATTAATAAGCAAAAACGTCCGTTAAGAAATATACATTTAAGAAAGGAAAATACTGTAGTGTTACAGTCAATACATTTTGAATCCTCTTTTCCTATGATAGCAATTCCAAATAAACGAAATCACGCTATTTCTTCATCAGCATTATAAGAACTAAAATAAATTCTTTTCTGTTTCTCATTTATCAAAACGTTCTAGAAAGTTTATTTTATGTTTCATTGTAACTTCTGTTTTTCGTTTTACGTTCATACATATAACGAGGAAGATTTCAATAATTAAATTACCTTTTTCTATCTCCGACTAAATTATAGCCTACTAGTAAAACCACTGTTTAAGTTTAAATAACATTATAAAATAAATCACTAGCCAAATCTTAAGGTTTTTTCATAACGATTTTATTCTGGCAAACTTTTTCTTTGCTATATTAACCTTTTTTGTAACCATATATGTTGTTTGACTACTGATTTTGAAGTAGCAAAAAATCCCAATACCGCCAAGATTGAGATGAAGCAACTGTTATGATTTTTTGTTAATGTCTTATTCAACAAAACTGATTGTTTCGTTGTTGCATTGTTAACACTTTTAATTGTTAAAGAAATAATTCTGTAGCTTTCTAAAGCAACAGAGCAACATAAAACACTGCATTTTAATTTAAAATTTCAGAAAGTTTTTCCTTGAGAAAATCAGCATTTAAATAATTCACATGAAGAAATAAACTTTTTTGCAATTTAAATTATATAACGGTCAAACTATATCGTCGAGTTAGACAGAAGTTTTTGAATTATGAATCCTGTTATGAAGTATATAGCTTTTTGGTTGGCAGAAACTTACGTAGGTAAGTCCACAAACTAATTTTGCCTTTATACTTTTATAATTCTCAAACTACGTTTCGTTTACATAAGTATTAATTATTACAAATACCTTTTAAGGATTTAAAATGATTATACTGTGAAATTTGTTCTAAAAAAAGAAATATATTTATCAAGAAGTTACTTAGTCCTTTGAACGTTTAATATTTTTTAAAACTGGACATTTTTATAGCATATTTCTGTTCCTTTTTCGTTTAGAAGCATGAAAACAATAACTAATTTTTATACAATTTTTTCCGTTATAATTACTACAATTACATTTACCAACCGTTGCATTTAATAATTTATCTTATACAATTAAATCGATAGGAAATATAGAAAATATACGGGAGAACACTGAAAATTATAGAGAAATCGGATTACTCGTACTGTCTATGGGCAAACCATTTAAAATAATAAAAATTTAAAATGTGATATAAAATTTATTTTCATCTAAAATCATGCTTTAAGAAATAAATTTAATAGTATCTAAGTCATTGAACTCATAAATTATTTGCATCTTGCATAGCATTAGATCTAGCTAAATTATAAAATAGAAACTGATTGTTAATAAGACATAAATAGTGTACATGTTTTTTAAAAATATAATGACAGTTAAGTTAAAAATGAAATCTTATCCTGTTCTTCTACCGTTGGGCTATTAGCGAACCTTTCCTTAATTACATCCCGTGTTACTTTCCAATTTTAACTTTAAATTTCCAACTCCTTTTCAATCAGATTAAATGAAATTACGTAAATTAGATGAAGATAAGAAGTGTGTGTGTAGGGAATTGACTTGAGAATAGCGAAAAAACGAAATAGATTTGGAAGTTGAAGTGGTTAATTGATAGTGCGTAGTCGAAAGATGATTGTTAGAAACTGGAGTGACTTTCAGTAGCTAATCTGCTGTTGTTAAATTCTGTTAGAAGTGATTCAGGGTTAGAATAAGTGGTAAACGGCGTTCGAACCTTCAGTATCAAAGAAGTAGTTCATTCGGCACGAGTGAGTTTGTTAGAACTTCATTGATTAATTCTGAGCTGCGATTTAGGCACCTAGAGAAAAATAAACGCTATGAGAGAGAATGAATTAAAATAATAATTAATGATGTGGTTTAGTTCTATTTTGAAGTTTCTGCTATAAGTTGTGAATTTGCTATTATACATAAGAAGTATTCAAGTTACTTGGAATGGCAACCGAAATGAATTGTAAAGTGGTGTAAAGATCTTAATTAATCAGTAATATTTTACGTAATTTATCTTTTAAATGTTTTGTTTCAAATCTTATAAATATTTAAATATTATTGGATATTTAAAACTCATTTGTAGAGATTTGTTCTTTTTCTTTTGTATGTTACATCAAAGTGGGGGAAAAAGTAATGATCTGTATTATTTCATATGAGGATGTTATAACCCCGAGTTCGTTAATGTTTAATAAGCTCTTGAAATTGCTCTAGAAAGGACCCCTTAACAACCCATTCTCGCTTTACTCATTCTATCTCTACGAATTTTTCAGTGTTCTATTATGTATTATCAAAGGAATTCACATTTCAAGGACACACACTTGCTTTTTTTTGTTTCAGTTATATTCAGTTATATTCAAAAAAAATTATAAATAAATTTATTAACTTGTGTGTCCAATACTAGAAAGGTATTAAGAAATGGAAATGTCGAAATTAAAACAAGGCATAAACGTTGAAAAACTATATTCAAAAATAAAACATTCGATAACTCGACATATTCATTGAATAGCAAAAATATCACCGAACGAAAATTGAATAAACTATCTGTTGATGACCATTATAGTAACAAATTTAAAGCATTATGCACACAATAATCATTCATTGCTTGTTAATAATTTTAGTTTTCATTTCATTATTGATGTCTATTTTTCTGAGTTAGATAACTGAATCCCCATTAATATTTAAAATTTAAATAGATTCGTTTAAAATGAGTCTTAAGTTTGTTTAAATGATCATAAAAATCCCTAGACCTAATACAGTTACGCCGGATTGGCGACATTTTGTTTTAAATTCTTCTTTCCATTGAGACTTTTCAAGCCAAATTCCGTGTATGTCAATTGCCGTGTCAGACCTCAATACCCCACATTTAAAGTTTAAATGATTACCAAGAAATAACCTCGATATCTGCATAAAATTTATTCTGCACATTAATTGATCCTTATATACATAATTTTGTAAATGACAGCTATTAATGTTGATTTGTTTGGTTTCAGGAAGCCATAGATTGAAGCAACCCGCAGTATCGTAATGTTTTAATTATTATTAAAAATAATCAAGATGTAAGCTTAGTTTTTATTTATTATTCTTAAGACTTCTGTACATAGTCACCATACAGATTTATACATTTCTCTCCTTATTTCTTGACCTTTCGAAGGTCGTCATAGTAGATCTCAGCAGATTGAACTCTATCTTCTCCTTATTGAATGTTATTTCAATCTACGGCTTCTTGAAAGCAAACATTTCAAATCTGACATTTAAAATGTACATAACGATAAATTTATAAACAGAATAAATTTTACTTAGATGTTTCGGATATTTTTAAGTAATAATTAAAATGTTACATTACCCCTAGTATTAAGTTGATGAAAAAAATCCGAACTTTGTACCAGGATGTATGATGTACCGCGGTCAGACGTGGCAAATAAAGCTAAAAGACAACGGCATTGCCCATTGCAATGCACCGTTCATTAAAGTGCAATAGAATAAACTCCAATTTTATTTTTGTCTTGATTTCAGTCTTATTTTATATGTTTTGCCTTCATTAGCCAAATGATTTTGAAATAGATTGTTGCCTAATATTAAACAGAAATAAAGTCCAATTAGAATCTAGTAAGTGAAATATATAGATATATAAGAAAAATTATATTTCACAATTAAGTAATGCGAAAGCTATAGTTTTTTTTTAAAAAAAATTCGGATAGATTTACATAAATTGTCTCATAACGAACAGTCATTTTATTTCATTAAAAAGTTTTTTTTTTTTTAATTTCAGCAAATGCTCTAGAAATTGTATTTGAAACTTTTATTGATGTTTGGAACTACATGATTTTCAAATACAATATGCCAGTTTCGTCAATATCAATCGAGCATCTAAATAATGAATTTATGGAAGAGGAGTCTAACTTGCAGACAGTTCAAGAAATACTTAAAGCTACCGATAATTTAATCGATTTCACAGACAATGACGAAAATAGGGGGAAATGTTTGGCTCTGACTAATAATCAAAATGAAGAAGCCGTCTCCTCCACATCCGAATTGTTGACATTTATAAAAGAATTAGAACCCACAACGACGCAAAGTTTTCAAATTATGACTAAATCTGCTATAGATAATAAAAATGCAAATGACAGCCATAATGATCCTGAAAGTCTTTATTCTTCCTCGTTGAATCAAAGACTTCCCTTTGAAGAAAAAACTTTTAATAAGGATGAAAATAATAAAAATAATATTTTAAATGGGTTGAACTTTCAGGATATCTTCGAACCTAATTATTCAATAAAAACTCCATCAATAGAAGAAGTAAAAGAATCTAAGTCCATTCAAATTGACAGTACAGATACCACTTTTTTAACAGAACCACATCAATTTGAAAGGAATCTCGTTTCAATTATTAGAAATAATGCTTCCTTGATTAATAGCCTCGCATCTCATGAAGGAATAAAATCACAAATAAGTTCATCATGTTTCTCAGGCCATGCAGCCATTTCTGATTTGGAGCAAAATGAGCAAGATCTTTCCATCGAGGACCAATCAATACCATTTTGTAGTCTATGTCATCATATAACTACTGAATCTGAAAATTCTTCCGAAGGTAGTAATAATGGAAAGATATCACCAAATAGCAAGGGATCTATTCAAAAAAAGGTTCAGTTTAGAGAAGAAACAGAAACTTACCTTTACGAATCTAATCAAAGTATTCATCATCCTTGCGTAGTATTGAAATCTCCCTTGTCAATAAAAGGAATGGATGGAGGAAATGTAGATTACAGAACAACCATCAAAGTAAAAGCTACTGTTGAAGACAATTTCCAGTCTTATGTTCTAAGAGAAAAAGGTGATAAAATGGCGGAAATGCTCTTAGGAAAACCTCACATCCTAAAGACTTTGTAAGTTTTAATCTTGTACTTTCCTAGCAAAGGGTATTTACAAAAACCCTGAACAGTTTTTATTACAAAAATAAAAAAAAAAAAAATAGTCTTTTGGGATACATTAAATCAAAAGAAACATTTCAGAATTAGTCGAATTATAAATGTTCATTATGATAATCACCAAAAATATGAAAGATGTATCCAGTCCATAAAAGAACGCTACTAATACTCTTTTCAGCATGTTTGGTGTTACAATTTCAACGGCTACGATTATTCGCGCTTTCAGTTCGTCTACATGTTCACCAGTAGCAGCGGAAAAAAACACTTTATATTTTAAGAAGCGTCAAAGCAAAATATCGCTGAGAATTAAATCAGAAGAAGGCGAAACTTTCTTGATTATTGCTTTTAATCGGTGCGGACCACTGATTGAAAGCAATAATTTCAACCGTTTAAACTGTGGCACCAAAGTTGTGATAAAAGTATGGAATGAACTCTGCTATCGACTGTATATATCGTTCGCGTTTCTGGGGAAAATCGTATTGAATCTTTGTAACTTTATAAACTTTGTAGTGTTATTTTTAATTTAATTTGTCCAAAAATGTTTTTTTTTTTTTTTTTTTGTTAATAGTAATTTTCGAAAGTCAGGATATCGTTTGTGAACATCCTGTATAGTTTTCATTGACAAGCTCCACAACTAAAACATTTTTTTCTAAATTAATGCAGTATACGCCTCGATTGGCGACACTTTCATTTTTGGTTTTGTTGGCAATGGTGCTTTTCATGCCAAATATCATACACGCGAAATGCCGTATTGGACTACAAAGTCGTACATACTAAGTTCATTCCCCCCTAAAATAGAACTTAATGTCTTGACATATATTGTATCTCGGCACCTTTTATCATATTTTGAATAATTTAGAACTTTAACTTTTAAATATTGTACTATAATTTAGTATTTAATTCTGATATTTTTATTCTTAAAAATTATCTACGGTTCTTTCAAATCTTTGAATCTGCAGATTACTGAAATAACTATCTGCTTCTAAATAGATTTAGGTTTTTTAATTTATTTCGCTACTTTTATGCCAAATTACACATTTATTTCTACATATTTGTATTACAAATGAATCTCATACAATACACTAAATTGCAGTTTTAAGATATCTAAATACTTCAATTAAATTTTTATGCAGGGAAAAGACATTCAAAATCGGCTATACTCCGGGAAAATTATTTTGATAGAAAACAAATTTTGTAAACTCTCTTATAGATCATTGGTAACAAATGTCATTTATGTCAGACTATTTTTTATTCATTTAATGTCTTTCTTGTGGTAAAAAAAAAAAAAAAAAAAAAAAAACCACCTTCATCTTTCAATGCCTTTTAATTTTATTTACAATCAATTTTTCTCAAGATGAATTTAGTTGTATTCAAAATTATTCTTAAGGCTCCCGTCTAGCCACCATTTTGATTTCATGAACTTAATGTTATACTTCGACTTTAATTCTCACACCTTTACTATTCGATCTATTTGAATGCAATAAAAGTGCATCTGAAAGAGGAAAAAATAATGAATGCTTCTGTGGAATTACTTTTTTCCTCCGGTTTTTAAAAATATTTAAAAATATTCTTTAAAGACCGGAAAACTCTGAAACGAATCATTAAAATAAGAATGAAAATATTTTTAAAAATGGAAGAGAAGAAGTAATTCTACAGAAGCCTTCATTATTTTTCATTCTTTCTGATGCACTTTATTGCATTCAAATAGATCAAATAATAAAGATGTGAGAATTAAAGTCAAAACTCCATAGGATTAACATTAGATCCACGAAATCAAAATGGCGGGTAGACGGGAGCCTTAAGGCTTCCTTCTACTGGCCATTTTGATTTCGTGGTTGTAATGTTTATCCAATGGAATTTCGACAACCGTTCGCAAATCTTTACTATTTGATCTATTTGAATGCAATAAAGTGCATCAGAAAGAGCAAAAAATAATGAAGGCTTCTGTGGAATTACTTTCCCCCTTCAATTTTTAAAAATATTTTACCCCTATTTTAATGATTCATTTGTGAGTTTTCAGTTCTTTAAAAATATGTTTCAATGAAACGATTTCTAGTGAACTCTTCAACTATACATTATTCAAAAACAGTTATTTCAGAATTTTCTGTATTATCTGTTATTATTAATTTGTATTACTTTGCAAAATATAATAAAATTTAATTTCAGTTATTTCTATAATATTTATCTTCTTCATAATATGCATGAGGTTTATACTTTAATCAAATAACTTGAAAGTTATTGATAGATGACTGTAAACACCAATAATGTAAAAAAAATTTAGTGACGCGTAATAGCGCGAGTTTGGAAGTGTCAATTATAATCCTTTGCTCGGTTCGGGAAAGTGATTATTATAATTACGGCTATTAGTATTCTTTTTTAGGTGGATATTTGGGCAGCTGCTCAAAATGACCAATATTTTTAACTCTTTTCTTTTGAAATTCATTTGCTCTAATATTTTATTTTAAGTGCTTTTCGCAGAAAGGTCCAGCCATAAGGAACCAGAATTAAACTGGGAATTTTGTTCTCAATTTTTTTTATTGATTACATGAAGTTTTTTATACTTTTGATATAAAAAAATTATATTTTTATTTTTATTTCTTCAGCAAAAATTATCGAACACACCATTCAGAAAATGTCCTAAATAAGAGTATTATTGTATTATATATTCAATATATATTTCATTAATATTTTAATACTCTTTCTTTTTTACAATTCAGTTCAGTGTCGCTCGCCTCGGAAATTGTTAGTACTTAGAGTTTTAAATGCATTACGTAAGACAATATCTTTATGCATATTTTCAAAAGGGGAAATAGGATATATAAATAAATAAATTTGAAGAAAATTATTTTTAGACTGAAAATAATATTATAAGTAGTTAACTATCACAAGCAATAAAATTGCTCAAAGATCTAACATAAAGATGTAACATAAAATTGCTTAACATTTAGTATTTATTCTACGTTAAAGGACACTCAATTACTAATATTTATCATTAC
Source organism: Nephila pilipes (assembly GCA_019974015.1). Classification (NCBI taxonomy): domain Eukaryota; kingdom Metazoa; phylum Arthropoda; class Arachnida; order Araneae; family Nephilidae; genus Nephila; species Nephila pilipes. The sequence continues at coordinate 569 of BMAW01064995.1, read as the reverse complement.
ATTCAATTTTCGCAAAACAATTTTTTCTTAATTCAAAATATTCCTTGAGATTTAAATTTAGCTTAATGGCCTCAAAATCTTTAAAAAAAGTTATTGTACTTTGAAAAACTTTACACTTTAATTTTTGATTATTTTAACAATTTATTTAAGAACTTCTCAGCTAAAAATATATTTGAAGTTTATCTTTTTTTTTTAAGGCTACACGGTACCCTTTTTCAAAAATTTTTTTTGGAGACATTAATATTAAAAGTAACTTATGTATTGTTTTTATACTATATTATTAAACTGATTCTGAAAATAAAAAGTCAATTTAACTAGCCCTTATTTTAAAATTTAAAAATTTTGAAGTTTTTTAAACCCTTATAAAATACACAATTTTTGAAATTTTTTAATTATTTTGAGTGATTTATATTTCATACATTATTGCAAACAAAAGTTAGTATGGATTTGAAAATCTGTTCCCTTGTTGATTTTTAATATTTTTCTAGCTAAACCTGGAAAAAACACGAAAATTTTTAAAACATTAACTTTAACATTTTTTAAAAAAATAACTAGGGATCCCAGACCTA
>BMAW01064994.1:0-14761 GCA_019974015.1 Nephila pilipes | reverse complement strand
ATTAGATTTCTGTTTTGATTTTTATGCATTCATTTCGTTATTTTTTTTCGGAAAGATTCAAGAGACAAAAAATAATTTTTTTGTTATATTGACGCTAGAGCTTTTCCTTTTATATTCTTCTTTTGAACTTTTGTTAATTCCAAAAAAAGGAGGAGGAATAGAACGAGTGGAGGCAGCATTGCAGTTTGTGCCTTTCTTCAAATTTATTGAATTTGACGGGAAAAAAAATACTTTTTCAATATGGAATACTTTCAATATAGCATTGATATAAAGTTTTTTTTTAAAAAAAAAATTGTGTTCTATAAGTACTCGTAGTCAGAAAATTATTTTTAGAGTAACTGATTTTATTTCATTTCTTAGCAGAAGATAAAAGAAACAAGTTACAGCCTCAAACTCCTATAGAAAAAATGGAAAACTCGAGGTCAGAAAAAGAGTGTTAGCTAACAAGATAAAGAAACTGGAGTCCCATGAAAGTTTTTCAGTAGATATGTGAAATAAAATTTATGCTTATATAGGCCATGCATGTAGATGTATAGTCGAATTGTTTCAATTTCTAGACGTTAAAGTCGTAATAATTTATACCATGATTGCAGATACCCTTATCGTACATATCTGTCTATAAGCCGATAATTTTGGGAACTTTTTCTAAGCTGAACTATGAAGCTTAGCTTATACACGTATCCACTAGTTCGCCATTAAACATAAGCCCTTTTCCGTTCGCAGCGCACAAGCGATCCTAAGAAAAATATAGCATATTTCTATGTGTTTTGTCCATGTATCTTGAGATTATAGGAAAATAATCCTAAATGAAATTTTCATTTTTTTATGCAAATGAACTGTTTTATTTTTGACAGTATTTATATTACAAATTTGTGTTGATTGGATGCCGAAAAAACCATCTCTTGTTGGCGAAATTTGCATCTTACAGACTGAAAAGTACCAAATGTGCAATTGAAATAATCATACAAGGTGATCAGTTTAAAAGAGTACCCGTTGGTTTTTCTCATTACCCTTAAATATGATGGATGTAGTAAATATTCTAACACTGAAGTATAATTGTTTCGAACTTTTTTTAAGTGTGGAAAACAATTTTCAACATTGTTGAACTGTTATAATTTTATTCGTGAGGTAAAACAGAAATGGAGACGCCTAATGTTATTTAATCCTGTGACAATTTTATTTTTGAAAAACGTAATTTAATACACATTTTTTACATTATCATTCCTTACAGTAAATGTTGAAAATGTTCGCCACTATTTTGAATGCAAACATTAACACGTTACGAACCAGGGTTTTTTGACACATTTCGCAACGTTGTTGGTGTTATTGAAGAGATTTCTTCAGCAAGCCGTCGATTTACCCAAATCATTTGTGCAGAATCGGATTAAAGATTATTAATGGTATTCACGCGAATTTATATTTAAAAAACGAATTTTTGCAATTCGAAAGTGAAATAAAAAACGATACCCGAACTTAAAATATAGACATATTAAACAAATAATGATATTGAAAGTCTTGCTACGTATATTATAGATGTGGATAATACAAAACCCAAACGGGTACTCTTTTAAATTGATCACCCTATAGAATCTATATCTATTGCGCACTTAAAATAACAATGAAAAAGGAATTTTATACTCTAACTATTCTACATTTTAGGTGTTTTTAGTACAATCCTAAAAAAAAAAAAAAAAAAAAAATGTAAAATAATACTTTAAAGTGTCCGTGTCAGAGTATGAGAATCCGAATCTTTCACCAAATGCACTTTCTCTTATTGGAATGTCCGGATACATATTATTACTCTCAGTACTTTTCATTATGTCTTTTTCATACGCAAGATATTCCTCATTGCCATTCATACAGTTACTGATACATACGTTTTCTAAAGCTCGAACTACCAATCGACTTGTACATGGAATTTAAATTTTTTGATAGATTTTTGAAAACGAAAAGGAGTAAAAATAACATACTCTTAACTTATTTAGGGATCGGCTAGTATTCGAAGATGTACGCTAAATCGATAAGTACACAATAGAGCCTGAGATGCTGAGCAAACTCTCTGCGTTGACTATCTCTCTAAGTTGACATAGTACATGCAGTACTGACAAGTACTATAGTTTATACAGTGAAAGACTGACATCTCTATGTTTGATCACCTGTATTTAGTAACCGTCTGAGCTGTCATACAACGCATTAGTTTAATAATAATTAAGCTTATGTAACTTGACACGTGAGATCACTCCATGTCGAGGTTTAGAGGGCAAGGTATTTAGCCATGGAATATATTCAGTACATCTTTCCTGTTATATATCCATTATACGAAAGCTATTTTTTTCATTATAAAAGCTCAGTATTTATTACTGGACACACTGAAATTAGTAAAAACATAATCAGTGTCACTGTATGGGATAAAAAAGAATACGAATTTATTCGGAGCAGGCAAAAATGAATTGTAGCGAGTTCTTAATTATTTAGTTTTATTGAATATATAGCAAGTTTATATAATATGTTACTTGGATAAAGATTTGAAATAAATACACACAATAAATGAGGCGAGTGAGAGGGGGAAAACAGGTTAATAAATGTATAATGATGTAATGGGGGAAATACACCCTTCTTTTAGATACATGTTCGCTTAAAGAACTCAGTTGTATATCTGTGGAAGGTAAAGGAAAGGAATAAATAAATAAATACTGGTTGAAAAGAAAAAGAGACGAAATTGGGGAAAGATCACTAGGGTGTCTCGGAAGTGCGTTTCACGTATCAATCTGAGATAATAAGCCCAAAGGAATAAATTAAAGATGACTCTCAAACCTCGGGATTGAAAATCCTATACTTATCTCAAGAAAGTAAGCCCCTGAGGGGAAAAGGTAAATTTTGGATGCAGTTGAGAAAAGAGATTAATGTTGTGAATGACTCCAGTTCTTAAATATGTATGAACGTCAAGCACGACTTCCAAGCGGATTTAACTAGAAACACGAAAAGTGTAGATATATTATGATTTATAACTTTACGTACTACTTGGTTGCGACTTGCGTAATGTTACAGTTTTTGGATTAATTATTAGCAGCCCAAGTGGTTTTTGTTTTAATCAATGAAAAAAAAAAGCACTAGAGCATTTTTCTCAGTAAAGTATTTTCTGAGTATCTTTTCTTACAAATGAATGAATAAGTGAATAAAGGGTTGAATGAGCGAGTAAATTAATGAGTCAATGTTTGAGTGCATGAATAATTGAGGATGAATGAACGAACGAATGAATTAACGAGTGAGTAAATGAATGAGTGAATGTCTGAGAGAGTAAATGAGTGAGTGAATGTCTGAGAGAGTAAATGAGTGAGTGAATGTCTGAGAGAGTAAATGAGTGAGTGAATGTCTGAGAGAGTAAATGAATGAGTGAAAGAATAAGTAAGAATGAATGAACGACCGAATGAGTGAATCAGTGTGTATATTAAGGAATATACCAATGAATGAACAAATCGATCAAATTTCCATTATTTTGTCATTTTATCGGTTGCTTAAATCTAACATATATATTTAGTTAAATAACTAAACAATTACTAAACAAAGTTGCTACCTATGATAGCTAAGTGTTTTTTACAAAACTTTGTATGGTAATTTTTTCTTCATTTTAGTTACTCTGATTACCTCAGATTAGGTTTTGCCTTTAAAGTATTACGCCCCAAGAATTTATTTAATCAATTAAAAAGAAATATTTAGATCCATATGTATTTAATTCGTTTTTTGAGTTTGGTTTCTTATGAGCTTTGTGATTACAGAGTGAGTGAGTGAATGTGAAGTTTTTTGGCGCAAGAGCCAGATGTGGCTACACTGCTGCAAACAAGGTTTAACTGTGGTCTATATGTAAGAAATTGAAAAAAAGACAATTGGTTGACAAGAATGAGGTCAAAAATAGAGAATTATCGCTGGGGTATCCCGGGGTTGCGTCTCCCCGTGTTTACCAAAGATAGTAAACCCCCTAGGAAAGAAAAAGATCAATAGGGTGCCTCGGGGTCATGATACCCATACTTACCTATAGAAGACAAGTCCCTGAGGTCCCCTGATATACTCCCCAGGGGCAGGGTGCCCGGCTATACTCCCAGACGCTGGGTACTCATTTTAGTCACTTCTTACGACATGTAATGAGCTACAGTGGGACTATTCTGTCATTCCCAGTCACCACACGGGTCTATAAAATAAAAGATTGCTGGGTGAGTGAGTGAATGTAAAACTTATTGGAGCAAGAGCCTGATATGGTCATGCTGCGCCAAACAAGATTAAACTGTGGTCTAGACGTGAAGTTGAAAAAAAGACAAAAAGTTGTTGAGAAGAAGGAGGGTCGAAAATAGAGAATGATCGCTAGAGTATCCAGGGAGTGCTGTGATTACAGAAGCTAATCAAAATGAGGCTAGAAATTATATGTTTACTTCCTTCTATGTACTAATTGCAATAGATTGCAGTGAATCATTTTCTGTAGAAAGAAGTTATTTTAGAAATAAAAATTTAAAATAAAATCATGAAACACAAACATTTTATAAAATATAAATTTATCCAAAAAAATTGTTTATTTGTTAGCCAAGTGCAAGTAATTGAATGTTTTCAAAAATGAGAAATTGTATTATAAAATAATGTATTTGAATCTGTAGATTTTGCTTAAAAATGTTCATTTATATATCTAAATTTTAAAAGACAAATAGTGGCCGCAATATTCGAGTGGTTATGGTCGCGGTCAGCGCAGCTTTCATCGAACATTGCGTTCCGAGACCTGAGGTCACTTAACTTTAGTAGAGCAGTGAAGCGCATGCACGTTAAATCACTGAAGGCTCCGAGTCTACCCGTTGACACGATATGGAAGTTTGTAAATAGGGTACAAACTAAGACATCAACCTCGTCACTTGACTGGGGCTCAAAATTATAAGGTCCGTCGTCAATAGACCTCGTAACGTTTTTTAAATACGACGTTAATAAGCAATCAATCAGTGAAATATATATAATTAAAAACTGAATAGTTGAAGTGTTCCATCCAAAATTCCATAAGAGCTCTTTGAGTATATTGTCATCTCAAAAATCTTTTTTTTCCTCCAAATATAAGAAAATCGGAAGAGCGCAGAGCATCAGGAAAATTTATCACTCGCCTTTATTCCGCTTCAGTTAAGATAAATGTCAAAAATAAATGTATAGTAAACATTGTGATAGATGGTTCTCATAGCCCAAAAATTTGTACAAAGGGAAAAGTTAAATCGAAAATCAAATCATTAATCAATAAAAAGCATTTTATTTTATTTTCTTCTAAGTCATTTTTACTTCTTATATAAAAATATTTTTTATCATATCAGCTACTCTAATCACAATATTCATCAGCTTAATGCTGAACTCTCTTCCATTTTGTGTCAGATCAGTCATTTTAACCACAGAAGAATAAGTAAAGCGAAATATTGACATCTAAATAATTCATTCGATTTTAATATATATACACTCATGGACAAAAAAAAATTAGCGCCAAGAAATAATTGCGGGATCGTAACGAAACTTGGTATGAAGGTACATGTCGGGGAGGTATGTAAATGATTAGATATGCAGCGTGATTGCGCATTACGTATAGCCGGTAGAGGGCGTTTAACGTCGTTCTCCATGGAGTATAAAACAGGGAAACCAAAGCTTGTTTGAGTGTGCTGAATCGTTTACAAAGAAAGAGCTGAGGTAGACATGCCATTACGCCGTTTTCGAAGACAATATAAGCAACTGTCGCAATTTGAAAGGGGGAGAATTATCGACATTATGGAAGCTGGGTGTTCAGCTAGGCGAGTAGCTCGTCAATTAGGCCGCTCTGATTGTAATGTGAGGAGGTGTTGGGACCAGTTAATCCAAGAGATGTCATTTACACGAAGACCAGGCTCAGGACGCCCTCGACAGACCAGTCGTCGAGAAGACCGCCACATCGTAAGTCAACATGACACGCGTACAGCCAACAGCTTCATCGGCCGCCATCCAGTCACAAGTATTAACACCTTCACTAGGGGCCCCTGTGTCTTCTCTAACCACATGAAGGTACATGGAAGAAGTACATTTGGGATCGTGGCGCCCATTACGTGTGCTGCACTTGACGTCCTCCCATTGAAGCTTCCGTATGGAGTGGTGCTGCGCGCGAGGAAACTGGACTGCAGCGGAATGGAACTAGGTCGTCTTTAGTGATGAATCCAGATTCAATCTCAGTAGCGATGACAATCGTGTTCGTGTATGGAGACCCCGTAGTGAACGCCTCAATTCTGCCATTGCTTTACAGCCCACAGTTGGTGTGATGGTATGGGGTGCCATTGCCTACAATACACGGTCACCCCTAGTATTGATCTATGGCACCATGACAGCCCAGTGGTATGTCCATGACAACCTGCAACCACATGTGTTGCTACTCATGCAATAGCTCCCAGGAGCCATTTTTCAACAAGACAATGCATGCTTGGCCTCACACGGGAAGGGTGTCACAAGACTGTCTCCGCACTGTTACTAATCTTCCTTGGCCTGCCCGATCCCCAAATTTGTCGCCAATGGAGCATATCTAGGATCATTTGGGACAGCGAGTTGGACATCCCATGAGTTTGAACAAACTAGAGGCAAGGGTACAGACATCCTAGTGAACTTGTATGCCGCAATGCTCGATCGTATCGCATCGTGCATTCGCGCTACAGGGGGTTCAACAGGGTATTAAATCCTCCGTTCTTTTGCCTTTTTCTCTGAAATAAATAATCTTATTTCTTTGATTTTCTAATCATTTACTTATATTAAAAATGTCATAACGTATGTAAAATTTCATTTCATTTTGATGACTCTTTCTTGGTGCGCTAATTTTTTTGTCCATGAGTATATTTTATCTGGATTCACTATTTAAATAATGTTTGGAATATATTTATGCGAACCGCAAAGAAACCTCAGAAGAAAGAAGAATTTAGCAAACTAAATAGCTTAGTGAGTCATATAAATTTAAAACCATTGGAAGTGAAATCTGCAATTCATTAACTAAAATATCTTTTGAAGCTTCTATAACTTGAACATTTTTTTAAGTTGGCATTTATTAAATATCAATTAATAAATTTTTAATGAAACTCTAAGTAATGATGAAATGTGATATTACGATTTTTAGAAATTAAAATACAATGATAGTGAATCTTACGAGTACATTGATTTCTTGGCTCGGGTGTATTTATAAACTTAACAATCTTGTTACTAAGCTTAAATTCTTTCTTTTGTGAACAATAATTTTTTAATAAAAACGTATAATTAATATATATCGATATTAATATATATATTCTGTTCAAAGGAAATGCATAATTAATATATACATATTCTATTCAAAGGAAAAATAAATATTGTTGGTAAATAATTTTTATAAATCAAAACATCAATTCTATAATGTAATAAAAGAGAAATAATCTCTATTTTCACGTCCATACTATTCTGTGAGTTTATATCATTAAAATTTGTACAGCACTTAAATATTTAAATACTCAAAATACACTAGAGTATATGTGTTACAAGAATGTCTGGAAGATCAAACAAAAAAACCAAGATTTGCTACATTGATTTCTATCTATCTTATACATAAGGCCATATTTTTTTGACATTCATCGTCTATTCTATTCGAAATGTTGTTTATTGCTGATCCATCCCTTAACAAAACTTTGACAAATGTGAAATATGTCGGACTCCATGAAACGCCATTGAATAGTTACAACTTGATATTTTACGTCAGCAATGTTTAATCGTTTGCATGTTTTTTTCGAATGAACTGTTCTTCTGTATAAATTTAAAATGATTATTCAAAAAATAAGTCTCTTCTAGTGTTGAATCTTCACTTTCAGCAAGAAATTATGAATGTTATGCTTAAGAAAATATTTTATTAAATCAGAAATTTTGATTTCGCTCCCACACCTTTTAATAAAAATTATCTATGTTATTTAGAATTTAAATTATTTAATGTGAGCATCCTTAATGTAATAAAAATAAGAAAACAATAAACAGGATCGTAAAAATGTAGTTTTAAACGTTCTGGAGTAAAAAAAGATATTGACTGCCAAGTATTAGTATTGCCGAGAATAACGAAGAAAGGTGAAAAAAGACTTTGAGACTTCGTTATTTTGATACAGAAGATGAAATGAACTATCATTATTAGCAATTTTTAACATAATTTTCAATTATTACTACTAATAATACCAAATTGTTTCGCAACGTAACACAATCGTATTTGGAAAGACCTCAAAATTGTCATTCTTTTTAGCCATATTTTAAATAGAAATTCCAAGATATAATCGGTCTGGAGGAAATGAAATCAGCATTCTTTTGAATTATTATTCATTTTCTGCAACATTCGTACATGGATTATGAACACACACACAAAAATTTGCCATAATTTCTTTGTTCATAAAAATTATGAACAAAGAAATTATTTAAGATATTTTTTAAGATGACTGAATATAGTAATTATGATTCATTTGATATTCCATTTTATTTTTGAAAATGTTGTAAACATATAATTTATTTTACGCCTATCCGTGGCTGTTCTATTCGACGCTAAGCCTACCAATAGCGAGTAGAAATTGTCCGCAAATATATTATCCAGTTTGGGACAATTCTGCAAGTGATCACCGTCCATATTGGAGGACTGACATAAAAGGAGGTCCAAACTGATACAGTGAAGGTGTTCTTGAAAGTAGTCGTGCTCGTCTAAGTCGGGAATGCAAGATATCCTCAGAGCGTTCCAAGTATATTGGAACACGTCCCTTGCGAGAAGGTACTCCCATCTTTTGCCATCACACAAGTGTTAGAGATATCTGTCCTGGTAACCCTCTTAATGGTTGTAGTATTTTGGTTGTACGCTGTTCTAATAGCAGTGGAATCTCGGGTAGATTAGACTCGGCCTCACGCCTAGCCATGGCATCGTCTCTTTCACTATCGGGAATTTCCACACCTTTAAGACCCCATAGTTACTATATGGTCCAACCAATGGTAATGAGATCTGCAAGTTTGGTGCGGCACTTAAGTGTTAGCCGGCAGTTTGTGGGGTTATTAATATTAATAAATGGCTGATTGTGAGTCGATGAGAGATACAATCTTTCTTGGAAGCAGATTTAGAGGTAGTAATTGTTTAGCTAGTAATTCTACTACATACTACATTTCTTTATGTATGTCGTGTATATATATATATCTGTATATCTGTATGTGGTTGTGTGTGGTTGATTGTCTTAAGAATATTGTTGAATGCCTTTTAGAAAATAAATGGTGCGGTTTATACTCAATTTAGGAAGCCACTGTATATGTTAACACTATACCAAAAGATTTCAAGACAGAGGATAAAGCTATCCTAACATTTTTTTGAGAATGATGAAGAGAACATTACTTTTATATTGATTTTAATATGTATAATTTGTTTGTTTGATTGATTGGGATGAGATTTGATGATAATGAATAATAATACATTGCTTTTTAAATATCTTTTTTTTTTTATAAAATAGCAACAAAGAGATTGTTCATTTGGAATATCATATTTGTTTCAGTTTGCACTATAATTTGAAAAAAGTAATGTATATTGCTTAAGTTAGCTTTAGTTATTATAACATCCAACACCAACATTATATAATATAAAGTAATGGCATTTCAATATCAAACTTTTTTTCCGTAGAATTCGAATTCACCCTTTTCACATTATCATAGTCCTATAAGTAAGGACGCGAATCAATGCAGTCAAAGTCTTTTTTAAAAATTTTATGTTTCAAACAATTTTTGAAATATAAAAGTACATTCTTATATCTTTTATAATGCATTCTTAGTCAATTATGAAAATTAGCTGTAAAGCCGAACGTTCATATATAACATTTCTCGTGTATTTAATAATTAAATCATCAATTTTTTTAAACATTTTATTTCATTCAGTTATAATTCAGATGTAACACATTAAACTACAATCTAAATTTATTGTAACTAATTACAATTGTAACAACCCTGGAAGAGTCATTTATACTAATTAAGTACAATATATTTCTTTTATTATTTCTCCCGGTATTTTAAATAATTATATCACGCTTGATAAAGACGTAATTACATTTTAATTGAAATTCGATCTAATTATTCTGCGTTACCTTTATCAAAGTATATTATTTCCAATACTTTGACATAAATAGCAAAAGTCTCCTAAATATAATAAATTCTACGATGAAACAATAGCAGTCATAGCATTGTACGGGTCACATTTGCCATTTCAATCCTAATTTTAAATTTTTTTCCCTATATATATTCGATAAGGTTACTTTTCCTCAATTGAAATCTAAAAAAAAATTTCCAGTGTATTGAAAGCGTCCTTGTTGAAATTAATCAAGTGAAACATTTCAATATTCTCTCTCTGTTTAAATTTGTTGATTTATTTTTATCCTACGCGTCGCACTTACTCGTACATGTTAATATTTCATCTTACTTGTAATATGACAGATAGTGAATTATCAATCGCTGAAAAATTGAAAAAGTATTCTCTTCCGTTTAAATATAACTCTTCCTTTAACCATTAAGACATAAATATGCAGTTTTTAAACAAGCAAATCAAGTCAAATAACTTTTAAATGTCATGTTCCATACAGCAATTGCAGAATTAGTAGAGAAGTTTTAAAAATGAAGTTAATGATAAAATATTTCCCACACATTTTTTATATGATATTAATCTTTTACACACGCACTTTATTCCTTTCTCTCTCTCATATATTTTATAAATTACCAAAAACAAAGTTAAAAAATATTTAAGATAATTAACTAAACATTTACTGAAACCTAAGTACCAAAACAAGCTCTATAAGAATGAAACCAATTTAACACAGAGGAAAATAATAAAAAGTAAAAAAAAAAGGAAGAAAAAGGAAGATAATGTAATTAACTCTGTCTTCTATTTTAAAATGGAATAATAAGTGTTCATACATGCAAATTACTGATCTAACCATCACACTTCAGTGAATATTATAAAAGATATTAAAGATATTAATAAACCAAAAATCGGAAATTCAATCACAAGAAAAAAATGATAGAAGGATGAAAAAGGAAGTATATTTAATTACACCTAAAAGTACCAAAAACCACTTAAATAATCATCCAAAATATTTTAACACGAATTAATATTTTGAACCAAAGTAAGTTAATTAATTTTACCATTAATTATGACAGAAAGCTGAGCAAACTTAAATACAAGGAAAAGTAAAATAGTTTCCAAAGACACGTAACATAATCATAGTTATCAGTATTGGTTATTCCTTTAATTATTTGGTTGTTTTCTCTTTATTATTTTTGATATAAAATTACACACACGCGCGCGCCCACGCGCACTCACACACAAATATATATAAGGAAACTTTTAATCGCAGAATAATGATTTTTTTTTTTATCTTCACACTAGAGGGAGAAGTTACACTGGGAATATCTAAGGAAGCAACACTCGTTCACCACTTAGTGTGAAAATGAGAAGTGAAGTGACAAACTTTTTTAGTTTGTTTCTCCAGTTAAATTAATGATTATACAGATCACATGATAATAGGTGTAGGGACCTTTTAGTATTTTATTTGGAGATTAATTATCCTGTGGGAATACCGATATTAGTCCAAATTTTATTATATATATTTATAATATAAAAACATCTAAACAAGCAATTTTTGCTCTACAATGTATAGGTGGACAGCAAGTGATGCACCACTAGACGGCGCTGTAACAGAAACCGTAAAACCCGAGTTTTCTTGCACATCGTCATTTCTACCGTGGCGCTCAGAAGGCATGGAAAGAAAAAGCCATGCCCTCTACAAACCATTACAGAGACGTCTGGCGGTTCACCGCTTGCTCTCTGCCTATGAATTATTGGGTAAAAATTGGTTTTTTAGATGTTTTCTATCATCCCTGAAATATTTTTTCTATTGGGCTTCCAAACACCCTGTTTTGTTGTTACTTGACGTGATTGACAAAACAAATTATACTTCTATGTTGGAATCGAAAATTATTAAACATTTACTTTTATCTTATTAAAAATGGAATCAAATATATTCTGAAAACCAAAAGGTATTTATTATTGTTTCAATAAAAAATCGTCTTTTTTATGAATTAAATTATCTTTCTGCTGTAGATTTTGTACTGAATTCACATTTTTATTTAAACTTTTATTATCATCGACATAAGAACACCATATATTTTTTTTCAATTTTAAATACTAATTTTTTTTTTCAATTACAGAGGCGTTATTTTTTGTAGAGAAGTTAAAAAATAAAATAATTTTGAATAAATAAAATATAGAAAGAATTTACAATTTTCTTATATCAAAAACTATTTTTATTGTATGCTTTCCACTGAAATAAAAACTTGAAATCGTGATTTTTTTAATTAGGTGTCTTGTTTTTATGATTAGAAAGGACAAAAAGTTCATGATAATCATTCGAAAATAATTATTTCACTAGACGGTAACATGAGAAATTAAAATAATTGTCTGGAAATTTCTCATAATCATCTAATTTATTAACACGACGCTAATGAAGATGCAGATTTCATCCAAAAAAAGTATTTAATGAAGTCTTAGCTAATTAAATGCTGCCGCTTCAAAAGCATAAAAACAATTTTAAAAGGACAGGAAAAAATATTGTAGGAAATAGATTTTATTCCAAAAAAATTCTACAAAGTGCAGTCACCGAAAAGACATGCTTATGTGGAAGAGTTAGTGACTTGGACATATTAATTGTCGAGTGATTTATTAATTAATCCTGTAATAATGTTAGGTTCTTTTGTCTTTTAAGAATTTTTTCATTACTTTGTTTCCTTATTAACTCATGTTCGGTTTGATACCTATCCTTACTCAGTTGATTACAAACTACTCAAAACTTTTATAATTTTTTAATAAATATTGAAGAGTAAGCGATCTTTCACTAAAAGTTGTAAAATGTAAGATGTATTCATTAACTTTTTTTTGGACTGATTTCTACATTATCATCTTTATTGTTGCTAGAAGACAGTTGGCTTCAAGAATTTAACGTTTCAAAAATTGATTATTTAGAATGAATAATTCATAATCATGTAAGAAACAGGTAATGTACTGTTATATTAAGAATGTAGGTGTTTCTTGATGAGCAATACAATAAAAAAACAAAGCAATTTTTTTTTTTTTTTAGATTTAAAATGGACAACCTAAGGTTTCTTAATAGTGTCTCATGTGTCGGAAGAATTTTTTTTCCCATTTTATTAACTGCTGTATAACATATAAGAACAATTCGGTAAAAATATTCTTTTAATATTAATATTTATTCTTTTAATTTAATATTTTAACAACTATTTTAATTTTAAATTTTTTTTTCTCATTTTAAACATCAGGCCCTTTTTGACTATTTTTAAATGCAGATTTTGTAAGACTATTTGAATATAGTATTTATTTAATTCTATTATTAACTGTTTTTTGAAATTCAATTTTCGGAAAAATAATTAACTGTTAAATAATTTACGACGAAATTTCATAAATTAAATATCAATAAATACATTTGAGTTTAGTTTTTTTAGCTTAATTTTTTATTAATGTCGAACTAGAAGCAACACGAGTGCTATTAGAAACGGACCTCGTAATTTTGAACCTTATTCAAGTGACGAGGACGACACCTGAGATAGGACCCCTCCTAACTTCCCCACCACGTCAACGGGTAGACTTTGGGCCTCGACAGATTTAACGTGCATCAGCCCCGGCTACACGGTGGATCTTTAGCGGTCAATGTTCGAACCCGCGACTGAACGAAAACCGCCGGCCAAGAATCCGAAACCATGACCACTAGGCAACCATGGTCCTATTTGAGACTGAATTTAAATTTACATTAAAGTTTGAAACTACTTTTAAATTTCGTTTTTCTTTGGAGAGAACTATTTTATTTATTGTTTTGTAATTTAGATTTCTTTCTTATTCCCGTATTAAATATTAAAAATATTATTTTGCCATGATTATACATGTAATTTTTTCATTCAGAATGAGACTCCTTTACAGATAAGTTGTGCTGAGTATAATCTAGCATTTTTATGTATTTCAAGAGGGGTCAAAAAGCAATGTTTGAAAGGAGTTAGATCGTACCATTTTTATGTTAGGTGGGCCAGGTAAGTGAGCGTGTGATGGGGCGAAGTCTAGTGGTGCATGTGTCAAATATTGTTCTGCTGTACCAAACAAAGTGTAACTGTGATATAGATGTTTGAAAAAAATGTGAACAAAAAAAGGGGGGGATTGACAAGAAGGAAGATCGAAATCAGAGAAGGGCACCTAGGAAAACTATTCTCATGGACGCGTCATGCGTGTTTACCAAAGACAGTAGATCCCATAAGAAAGAAGAACAAGTTACTAGCGCACTTCGGGATAGTGATTCCCTCCCTTACCTAACCCCTTAACTGTGACATATATTTCAGAAAAATGGACCAGAAATGGAAAATTTTTTTGACTGTTTAATTTTGTTCTTTATATTATTATAAAGGTTAGAAAATGTTTTTTTTTATTACAAAAATAAAATTTTAAATTTACCTATTAATTAAAAATTAATTAAAATTAATACCTAATTAATTAAAAATACCTAAACTGTACTCCACATCGGTGCCTGAATCGGACATTGCGAAAAAAGAAAGCTATTTGCAAAAAACTCATCGAAAAGCAACCAAAACTAAACGAGAAAGCGAAACTTTGCCTTTGTTTATCAATCCAAGTGTGTCTTTGTTTATCTGACAGCAACCACATTTTCCC
>BMAW01064992.1:0-86336 GCA_019974015.1 Nephila pilipes | reverse complement strand
TTTTTTTTGTATTGCTTAAACTACAATTTCTTCCCAACCAAAAGGGAACATAATTAGATAAATGAAATGAAGATAGAAGTGTAAAGAATTAAATTAAAGATAGTAATTATAACTGAAATAAAATTTTAAGAAAAAACGAAGGAAGATAGAGAATAACGGTTAGCTAATAGTCATTAGTAAATTAGTTTGAAGTATCGTAAAATTATTCTTTTAGATTGAAGAGGAGTTTTTTGTCAAAGCTCTACGTCTCAAAGCTATTATTAATGGGAATCGTTGAAATCAGAAAGAGTGATTTGATAAGCTAAGATTTCATTTTTAAATCATAATATAGGATTTGCATATTAAGTGGTATTCGGGAGAGAGTAATCTTATACATTCTTCAGTGATTAACAAAGTATTTTATATTGCTTTTACGTATCTTCAATTTGGAGTCTAGTAATTATTGACAAAGTAACTAGAAGGAAACATTGCTGTATAATGAAGAAAGGTCACCGCAACACTAAAAACAGGTTGTTGACATATAATTGTTAGTGATAAAATATACTATCTGTATTTTTTGCATTTTTTGATATAAAGTCATTAGACGTGTTTTTTACTACGGGCAGTTTAGGAAGTTTCTCTTGCAAGTTCAAAGTCAAAGGAATTGAAAAAGAATCTAAACTCAACGATAATCTTCAAAATCTATGTTCTATATAAATCATAATTATACTTACTGAGAGTCAACGCTTTACTCTCTAAATATCATTAATGTTTGTGATTATTAACAAAACTAATGCAACAGACTAGCAGCCTTCATACGATCTGGACTACTTTTACTACGACTTATGCTTTCTTTATGTCTTTTTGATTACACGACAACTATACGGTATATTTCTTAAAATTTAATTACAGGTGTTGCTAATAACGATTTTTTTTGTAGACAGTACATTTTTACTTTATATCCATTTTTTAAATCAAAATACTCCGTTCATTTATCGAAGTAAATGTTCTGCAAATCTATGCATATATGTATATATATACATATATTGTATGCGTGCGTATTAGAGCATGCGTGTTATGTGAAAATTTGCAAAGCATTTACTTTATACATACACAGTCACACACACACATTTATATATATAATGTTTTTTTATGTTATTAATGTACAATGACTCCGCTATCATTGGGCGTTTCAGTTACTGTGATACTGATATATTGCATCATCATCGCAGTTGGGAAAATTCACAGGTTTTGATATCACAAGAGACACTTTGGAACTATTTTAAGGGAATTAACTGGTTCTAATTATATATGTCTCGTAATTTGTTTTAATTATAAGCAACTGGAGTGCCTGAAGTACTTTGTTATGATATTGTAAGTTAACTTTCTGATTAACGCGTTTTTTCAAAACAATTGAATAAGCACATTCTCTCAAAAGAGATTTCTATCATCCCTCCTTGCAACAGAGGTCTGTCTTCTGAAAGTAAATTCTGTTTCCCCTCCCCTTACATTAAAGCTAACATATGAAAACGGCGACGCCTAAAATGCGTTTGCTGTTTCGCTATTAGATCTTCGCCGAAAAATGAAATGTCATGAATTTGAATTAAGATCATAATCCAGATGCTTCAACCCTTCTAACAGAAATTACATACAAAGCATTTTTCCGACATTGAGGAAAACTTTATATTTTATCTCTTCACGGAACAGCAAAATATTTGTTTTTATAAAAGAACTCACGATTGTTAGTGCTAATTTGTTTATTCAGTCGATATCAAAACATAGCTTATTCAGGAATTTTGTGAAAAAAATAATAAACCAGGCACAGTTGCGTAGTAAAAACTCAGTTTTACAAAACAAAAAAAAACTTGACTGCATGAAATTGTATTTAGTATTAGATAACTATTCGAGAATTAGTGCTTAAAACTCCAAGATTTCTTGACGAAGCCTTTAATTATGATAGATTGTAACAATGATACCCCGTCGTGCACTTTCCGATAAACTCATATTATACGGATGTACAATAGTTCAGAAATTCAAAGAAGAATTAAGAGTTTATGAATAAATATTTTAGAATAAACCTCCAAGTGTTGCCCTGTTTTATGTACTTCAGGTATTCCAAATTTTGGTAGCTACCTCCGTGATATCGAATGTACATTACATAACAACCAAAGGTGCCATACAAATCTGAAATGTATTGCATCAAAGCCTAATTTAAAATTTTAAAATGAAATTTTTAGAGAAATGAACAAAATAACTTGTTTTAATCGTTCGAGTTCAGGTCGCATTTCCAGGTTACGTACCAATAAACATCATTGTCCAACGTTTATATCATGAGAAATTTTGCAACAAATCTAATATATACCCTCAAAAAACTGTTCTAATTTCCAATGTTGTAAATAAAGTTCATACAAAATTTTCATATTATCAACTAAGTAAAAAGAAGCTCGTATTTTAGCCGGAAAAGTATTATCTTTGACATTGAAAATCAAGTTCCTTAAATGAAAGCAAGCGTGTATTACATACAAAAACTAGATTCTCCTTTAAAAACTATTGATCAAACTTTTTCGTCAATATTAATGTTGTTCCCATAATGGAATGAACTTTGATACTATTATTGGTCGTGATTTAACTAAATAGGATAATTTGCCTCTATTAGACATGACGATATTGTTTTCTAAGACTTCATATCAAACAAAAACCATTTTTTTCGGCAAAATTTGATACTGATCCTGATGTTTTAAAATAAACTCTCTTTAACGTTGACGTGTAACTTTTGTCATAAAAATCACATGACAAAACGAGGAATATAAATATAAACGTAATGGTAATGACGATAAGCCAATTTTTCATTTTCTCATACGGTAACCTTTTACTGAACATGGTAATGTTCAGCCATGGACAAAAGTATTCGGTATTCTTAGCTTTGTATGTTAATTGTGATAGTGTTACTCTAAATCGCTTAATTTAAATTTACCACCATTAATGTCGAGTTCAGATAACAACATTTGCAAATATCACTGCGCTCATCAACCATTAAAATACTATCACGACACTAATGCTAAATTAGCGTTATCTTGGAAGGAGTTTTAATCCTCTATGCATTTTGTGTGTTTAAAATATTACCGTTCATATATAAGTTCTATTAACTTAACAGAAAGCATAAAGCATTTTTACTTAAAAGAATGCAGAAAAGTAAAACGTTGCAGAGAAAGGATTAAAAATACAGTTTCAATCGAACAGGACAAAATCCAATCTGCGTTTCAAAAGCTGCTAAATACTCATGATGAGCATTTTCATATACTATCAAAAGCCTTGAAATTTCTAGCCCCCGTTTAAATCGCAAATTACAGAAAAAAGCATCACTATACTCAGAGAGGACTGATTGCAGAAATGGGCTGCTTTCAGAAACATTATCTCAGTTGGTTGCTGCTCATAGGTGATAACAGGACTAATCGAACTACTAGAATACGATTTAAAAAGGCTTGACTCAAAAGTTGAAATAAGCAAGAATTCAAGGCTCATTGAAAAAGATAGAAATATACTGTTTATATAGGCTCTTAAATACCAGCACCTCATTGAAGACGATTGATTCAATATTTTGTGATCTGACGAATCTAAACTTCAGGTACATATTAATTAACTTATGGTACATATTAATTAAGCTTTATTAAGAAAGCAGCACCAGCGTATCAATAAATATAAAAGATATTTGAAAATAATCTTACAAATTTAGTTAATATCCTTTTAATATTTAAAGTGCTTAGCACACTTAGTTGGATAGATGCAAAGCAAAGAATGCCTTCAGGTTTGTATAGTACCTAACATTAAGAACTGTGATTACATGATAACTTAGGCGAAATGGACCTATGAGAGGAAAGAATAAGATGTGACTGGTACATAGATGTATTCGAAACGTCCCTGTTGTCATCATTTCTCAGAATTTCGGAGACACAAATATTGATGGGATTCAATTCTAAGAAAATAATGCTACATGTCATAAATTTGTTATAACTATGAAGATGCTTAGAGACATTTAGTGTAGATTTCCTTCAGTGGCCCTCTCAATCCCGATAACAATCCCATAGAGCACTTTCATAGGATTCTCAAATGCAAGCTATTGAAGAAAAAAAATTTAAAAACATCTCAGGAAGACATTAAAAAACGTTGTACAGAAAAAACGGGGGAAATAAATAACCACAGGCTAATATTGTAAATTAGCGCACATCATGACACAAATAATTAATGCTATAATTAGGACTAAGAAGGCTGTTAGGTGTATGCATAAATTAGATCTCAAATGAGTTTAAGTGGTGGGCTGTGTATAAATTTTACTACACATATATTGTTCAAATTTTACATTGCGTCGGACGACATAGTGTGTGTCTGTTGCAGTGATAGCGATGCAGAGCCACTGACGCACATAATACAGAATTAGCGTGCAACAAAGTTTACACAAATTCGAATATCGTCAAATTAGCGAAGAACTAGGGGAGCTCCACCGCCAATGGCAATCGAGTACGGAATAGAGACCAAAATAAATAATAATTATTTTAAATTAAAAATTACTTTTTAACACCGAAGCTGTATATTTTCCCAATACAACGGTAATTTACAAATAGTAGATTCTAAAGGGTGCTTAATACTTGTATTGGTTTCAGAAAATTAAATCGTTTGTAAATAAATGTATTGGGCATAAAAAAATGTGTAAGTAAAACTAAAAATTTGTAATCTTTGGAAAAAGGTGACAATGTTAATGGTCCTAGTAATATATATATAGCAAGCAATTTTCGCCATACAACGCACAGACGGAAAGCAAGCGTTACATAGCCTTTATTGATTACTGTATGTCGCCATGGCTCCTAAAATCCACCGTAAAAATGACGATGTGTAAGAAAACTCGAGCTTTAGGCTTTGCATTACAGCTCCATCTAGTGATTCATCGATTGCTCTTCGCTTGTATATCGTCTGGTGAAAAAATTGCTAGCTTAAATCTTGAATAACACCCCTTTAATTTTTGCCTATGAGTTTCGAAGCATCTTGTATAAAAGTCTGAACATATTTAGATCAAGCCTGTCAAATCGAAAACACTTTGCGGGCCGCTTTGGAAACGGCTTTTTTGTTGGCCGTATTATATATATATATATATATATATATATACATAGGAATTGTCCAGCTGTGCTACAGCTGCGCCACCTTCAACACAGATTAGTAGGTATAAGCACACAAAAAAATGCGTGTTCGTTTTTTACTTTAATTTTTCGTCATTTAATAAACTATTTCCCCAAAAAATGAGCGTGGTTCATGTCGATGCCAACCTCCACAACGGGAGCTCGGGCTCAGCAAAAGAACATGCATTTAAAGTTAAATTAAAATTTAAAATGCAATCTTAAGACTACTACGCGAACAGGCTAACGGATTGGCTATCACCAATAAAACATGGACGCTCGCTCTCTTCTGTAAGTATAGAAGGTACGGTGGGGATTGAGAACTTGTGATTACTTCTGAATACAGGCTGTACTAAACATTGAGAACTAGAGAGTATTTTTAAGTGCAGATGGTACTTACATTACTACCAAGTAACGAAAATTGGTGTATGTTGTTGTGCCACCATTTCTTTGTGATAATTCGTGAAAAATCAATGCTTAAAGAGTGATAACAGACGGTCATTACACTTCTGTGCTTTGTTTTTGAATATACCACTGCTGAAACGAGGGGTAAGTACCTCCTTTCTTTACCTTTCAATTTATAGATGAAAATAAGTTTTATTTAGTGACTGCTACTCAAACTATATAAAGATGATCACCTTTAATGATATTCTTGTTGCGTCAAACATTCTCAAAAGAGGAAATATTAAAACAATTAAGTTATTAAACCATATATTATTTAATGATGCATTTGATCGTAATACAAGAAAAAAATTGAGAAGTTATTCCTCATTTCCCAATGATTTTAATATTGCAGATCGCAATAAATTAATAACCGATCCTCTTTCTATAAAGGATTTAGTTTGTGTATTAAATGTATTAGGCACGGATACTAACGGTAGAAAAGAAGAACTTACTGGTTCTGATACATATGATATAAAATGTTTCATTCAAGAATGTGAGGGATCGTTTCTTTTCATCCCATCGTTGAATGAACAGAAAAAATAATATTAGCTAAAACCTTAGTTGAAGGTCAGGCAAAGAGTTTTTCTTGTACTCATTGTAATCTTACGACATGACTTTCGTTTAAAAACGCTTTATTAAAAGAATTCCGCCATTAGTTAAATTCTGTTGAAATTCACAGACAGTTAAGTAGACGTAAATTATGTCAAAACGAATCCCTTTTCGAATATTTTATTGCAATTAGAGAACTTGCAAGTACTTCCTGTGAAATTATTGATGAATCTTCATTATGTGAATATTGTATAAATGGCATACATGATTACCTATCAAATAAAGCTATTTTATATGGTGCTAAATATATTTCATAATTTAAAGAAAAATTTCGTATTTAGGAAAAAAATAGTCAGTGATAAAAATAAGAAACTCTTTCCAAAAACAAAATCTCAATTCAGTCGAGGACGTGGCATGAACTCAGAACATAACTTTCATACGTCTGAAATCCAAAATGATAATGCATACAATAAATAAAAAACTTGTTTCAATTATAATATGTCTTGATATATTTCTCATTTCTATCCCGAAAAATATAAAGGTTTAAAATGTAGTGTTTGTAAAAGTTTTGGTCAAATTTCTGCAAAATGTACCAATAAGTCTATTCTAAATCGAACCGATTCTGATGCGTCAACTGCAAATCATTCACCTCCTTTGATATATAAAACTGTTACCATCAAAGATAATTCATTTACTGCATTGGTCGACACTGGTAATCAGAAAAAATTCTAACGAAAAATACATACAAAAAATTGGTTCACCACTTTTAACTACTTTTCATTCATTACAGCATTTGGTAATGGGCACATTACACCAATCGGTAGCTTTATACTAGAACTTACAATAAATAATCAGATATTTATCATCAACTTTTGTGTTGTTAATAGCGAAACTATAACGTCAGATGCTATTATTGGCATGGATATTTTAACACAGGCCGAAATAAAAATCAACACAGAAGGTATCAGGTTAACAAAAATTTTGGATATTAAAACGGAAAATGCAGAATAATTTTCGATCTCTAACATCTCAACAAATGATAAATCGGAACTTGAAATCGGATCAAATGTACTACAACTCAACGAAATATTCTTCATAATTTGGTTTCAAGCTATAAGCCAATTAAGAATAAAACTACTGATATCCAAATGTCTATTAGTTTAAAGAATGAAACTCCAATAACACATAATCCCCGATGATTAACTTTTGTCGTAAGAAAAATTGTAGATGACCAAGTTATGAAATGGTTGGCTGATGATATTATTGAGATGATATTTCTAGCCAAGTAGTTGTCAGGAAAAATAGACGGATCCCTTAAGTTTTTATTGATTATAGACAAATTAATAAAAACATTGTAAAAAATAACTATCCCTTAGCTTTAATAGATGATCTGTATGATATCCTTCAAGATACAAATACGTTCAGAACAATTTATCTACTTAATGTTTTGTTCCATTTAGATATAGAACCAACTTGCCAACAATATACATCATTTGTGACACATAATGAACAATTTCAGTTTCTACACGCTCCTTTTGGTCTTTACACATCACCAACAGTGTTTTAGAGGTACATAAACACAATATTAGGGATTTGATTATGAAAGGTCATGTTTTAATTTACATGAATTATGTCATTATAATATCTAAAAAGTACAGAAGAAGGTCTTGAAAGACTTGCATCAGTGTTTTTACTCGCTTCCTCTTACGTATTAAACATCAATTTTCAAAAATGTTAATTTTTAAGTAAACAAATAGAATTTCTTGGACATGTTATTAAAAATAGTAAATTGTACTCTTCACTGCAAAAATTCAATGCTGTTCTTAATTTCCCTGAACCAAAATGCCATAAAGACTTAGAATCTTTTTTTGGTCTTGATGAATATTTTCGGCAATTCATTTTAAATATCTCCATCATTGCGCATTCTTTCACAGAACTTCTGAAGAAAAACAATGAATTCAAATTTTCTAATAAAGAAATACAAGCATTCAATCGTCTCAAACAATTTTTATCTTTCCCACCTGTTCTGAACATTTGCAATCAGTACGTATTGGGCAAATATTTCTAAATAGTTACTGATTTTAACGCTTTCACAATGACACTAAAGAAAAAAGATTTGTGCACTCGGAGAGCGCGATGGGAATTGCAACTACAAGATTTTGATTATAAAGCAGAACATCGCTCCGGTTCCAAAATGAATCACGTAGACGCGTTAAATAGATAAACAGTTATGGTCGTACAAGACAGTCTCGTTGCAAAAATCAAGAACAAGACACTGAAATCCAAACCAGTAGAGAACTTTTAATAATAAAACTTTATAATGATTACCTTCAAAAATCCGATATACTTCACAAGCTTACTGATGGTGAAGAACTATTCGTTATTTCTAAAAATAGAAAGAACGACATTACACGTAGCGTTCACGAGCGTGAACACTATGCTTTTAAAAGAACAGAAGAAGCACTCAAGCATCAATTCTATATCCCTAAAGTTAAAGAAAAAATAGTTTGCTTCATTAAAAATTGTGTTCCA
The DNA here is from genome assembly GCA_019974015.1 of Nephila pilipes. Classification (NCBI taxonomy): domain Eukaryota; kingdom Metazoa; phylum Arthropoda; class Arachnida; order Araneae; family Nephilidae; genus Nephila; species Nephila pilipes. Next base: position 77,667 of record BMAW01064992.1, on the reverse strand, counting down.
CGTAAATTGATTAATCTCAAACGTAGCAAACACGATGGTCTACTACACCCTATTTAAAAAGAAATTATTCCTCTACATGCATATCATGTCGACCAATTAGACCCATTTCCTACCACAAACAAAAATTATAAACATATTTTTGCCATCATTGACTCCTTCACAAAATTCGTATGGCTTCACTCAACGATGTCAACAGATGCCGCAGAAGTTATTGCAAAATTAGAAAATCAAAAATACATATTTGGCAATCCATTTCGAATTTTTTCTGATTGTGATACCGCATTCACTTCTCAACAATTTCAAAATTATTTCAGAACTGAAAAAATTGAACATTTCCTGATCACCACCAGATTACCAAAAGCAAATGGACAAATAGAGCGTTCAAATTCTACAATCGGAACAGTTATATCCAAACTTTTCATAGACAATCCAGAAAAATGGTATACGCACGTCAACGAAGTCTAGAAAGTTATAAATTTAATGTTCCAACGAAGCATTCAAACATCTCCTTTCGTATTGCTGTTTGGTATTAAAATGAAGACGCCAAAATATCTTAATATTTCAAATTAACTGAATGAAGAAATCCAAGTTGACTTCGTCAACAAGAGCGACGAGTAACTGAAACAAGCTAAACAACAAATCATAAAAGTTCAAGATGAAAACCGAAGAAATTACAACCTGCGACAAAACATAGCAACTACTTTCAAGCTTAATGATCTTATCGCCATCAAATGTATTCAAGTAGGACCAGACCCAAACTGAAACCCAAATATTAGGTCCATACAAGATAACGAGAATAAAACCGAACGACACTCACGATGTTCAAAAGTGTGGCTTTTTTGAAGGACCAGATAAAACTAGTACTTGTGATGATTATCTCAAGCATTGGACTAATGACGCTATTACCTGATGAACTAATGTAATGACATTTTCATCCGAACTTTGAAAAAAAGACATTATTATTTCTTTCCCTATAAATCATTTTATCTTATAGAGTGAATTTAATTTTTTTAAAATTCTTTTGTGTTTTCTTGTGTATTAATTTTTCTTTTCAATTTTTCGGATATTGTGAAGTAGCTTAAATTTTTTAAATTTTCTTAATAGTTAATATTCAACCATATATTAATCAACTTTTAAGTGAATATGTTCTTACTTCAATTGTGTTATTATTTTCTCAATATATATGCATATATATTATTGTTTTAATTTTCCTTTCTTTCATATCAGGTGATATTGTTGGATGACCGATTACAGGAATTGTATCGCTGTGCTACAGCAGCGCCATCTTCAAAGCAGATTAGTAAGTTAGATCTCAAGGTGTAAGCACGCAGAAATGCGTGTCCCTCTGTTCTTTGACTTTTCATCATTTAATACATTATTTTTCCTCCTAAAATGAGCATGGTTCTCTACAATATACCGATGCCAACCACCACACACACACACTCATATATATATATATATATATATGTGTGTGTGTGTGTGTGTGTGCGTGCGTGCGTGTGCGTGTGCGTGCGTGCGTGTGTGTGTGTGTACACTTTTAAGCATTTGAATATTGTGAAAACCTTTTATAAAATGAAAACAATGTCGTACTGGCAATAAAAAAATTACATTTTGTACCATTTATTACGCATTCGTAACTTTTATACTTAAAATGAATTAATTACAAACCTTTACAGCTTCTGCCTTGGCGAAACATATATGTGGTTTGTAAGATGCCCAAATGTAAAACAACTGTTGTTGTTGAAATTGTTCAGTTCGCTCCTTTAGAAACTGTCCAAAATCTGAAGAAGTGGAAAAAATAACTAGTATTTTGATACATAAATTTATATTTTACAAGAAGAAATGATAATTGTAGGATTAAAATCATCAGAGATTGCACTTCTTAAAGACCGAGTTCTCAAAACAGGTTGAAGTAAAATAAAAATTAAATTAAAATTCAGATAGGTATATAAAACTATCAAATATTAATATCACATATTTCAGTTTAAATAACTTTGATATGCCGCATTGAAAGTATGAATACTGAGCACATTTTACTCATTAGTGTGGATCAAACATTTGTAAGACTCACTCTTAATATAATCTTTAGGTGAAATTATTAAAAATTATACAGTGCTATGTTCATTAAATTTTACATTTATTAATATTGCTTGAAATAAAATTTCTGCAGCTACGAAGTTCATCTAATGTTTTTTCTCATTAAAGATACTCAGTTGTAATTTTTTTAAAAATTTTTTTTAAATAATGATAGAAAAACATTTCATTATTTTATCTATGCAAAATATGCAAACTTAAAACGTATAACAATGTCCGCTAATGAAATATTTTTCCTAATGTGCCTCTTTCCGGTAATATATATATATATATATATATATATATATATATATATATATATATATTCCTTACAGAGTTCAAGCTTTTTATCAGACTTTTCGTATACATTCTTTTATGTACACTAAAACGTCTCATAATAAGCTTGAACCAGCGCAATAATGATTTCCTTTTTAAAGATGTTTCTAAACACATATTTCCATATTGTTAGATCATAACGGCGGTCAAACGGATAGCAGACATTTACAGTCAGCCCTGGGAACATGTTCTTATATCGATTCTTTTAATTCTCACCGTTACTGTTAGAGAAAACTTCTTGTATTTCTCAAAATGAATTTTGTAATCGATTTTTGAGCAAATAGAATAAGGATTTTTCATTTAGAAAGTATTGTATAAAATGAAAAATATTACAATGATATTTCTCGATAAGCAAGAGAATTGTCTGTACTTAAAATAATTTTTCTCTGACGCAAGAGGAAACACTGATCACTAGATCTCGTAAATCTGTGCCACACTTAAATAGGAGGAAGTCTGAGCTATTATACCACTTTTAGAAATCTTCCTATTAATCAGCAAGAGAAGGTATTTGTTATTGTTTTATTGATTGTGAAAGACGTCACACTATGCATCAAACTTATCCAACAAGCATGTCGAGTCGTATGCTCGAGTCCTGAGGCCATTAAACTCGCGTTGTGTAGTGGGGCAAATACTTGTTAAATCAGTCGCAACTCCAAGTCCACGCGTTAGTATATTTTGGGTGATGGGAGAGGAAAGTTCCAGCTTAGATCCTTTACCTCAGGTCCCTTACCTCCTACCTAAATTACGAGATCATTTGTCAATAACCCTCAAAGTCTTCAAAGTGTAATGTAAATAAGCTATCAATCTCCAACACACTTCTTGTGTGGTGCCTTAAGCGGTCGTGAAAGGGAGCCAAAAAAAATCATAAATATACAAAATTGATGAAAGTTTGAACAACAATAACTTAAAAACACAATTTTTTAGAATGATTTTAGATTAATATTTCAAGTTAACATCCTCATTACCCAATTAGAAATTTGAAATTTATGTGAACTCGGAAATACTCTTGATGAATATATTCAAAAACAGTGTATATAAGACTCATATTACATTTAATCAAAAAGAAATTAGACAAGGGACTAGTCTTTAATGTTGCTCTGTAATGTATGTTACTAAGATTGATCTAATTAAAAATATTTCCTATGAACTATGGTTTCCCATATGAAGGTTCATCATCCAGTACCAGATCACGTAAAAATATTTTCCGGTCTCCCCGCTTTCTCTTTATCATAGCTCGCAAGGCAATGCGAAATATCGTTATGATAATTTTGATTTTTAATAAGTTAAATTTTGTCTAACAAGATAACAATATCGTATTTCTTAAAGTGCGAGAGAATGTGGTAGCTTCTACGAAAAACACATCAACTGGTGATAAAGCCATGCATAAGCTGGGAATTGAAAAGCTCACAGAATTGACGAATGAGTATAATAAGGCTTCATTTCCAGATGAGATTCATCAGATATCAAGGAACATTTTATATGTTTAGAAACTAAATTTAAATAAGGATTTATAAGTATAATAAATAAGGTTTTCACCCATTCGGCATTGATAAAGAGTGGATAAAGATCCATTTATAATCAACGTAGAATCAGAGTTAGAATTGCCGTGTTCACATGTTAAATCTATAATTGAAAAGTCTTGACACATTACCCAAAATGACTAAAACTTATGACACATGATGTTTTGAGTGAAGCGAATTTTGAGTCATTTTACTATTTTATTTTGTTTATTTATTTATTTATTTTGATATTTTATTTTTCCACTTATTTTTTACTACAAATTTCACCGCGCAGTAATCAAGCATATTTTGAATTGTTTATGGATATGATTGAATATATGTCACATAGACATGTTTTGCACTTAAAACACACGCAGGGAGATTTGTTGCGATAAAAATGTCTGAAATTTTATTTTTGAGATAATGTGTAAACAGATTTCGATAGTATCTGCTAGATTTTACAATAAATTGTAAGAAATGCTTATCATCTTTGTAAACAATCTATATTACGACATCAATATTAAAGATTATAGGACGCGAAATTGAAAGTAAAGGATAAAATAATAAAAATAATAATTAAAAAATAAATAATAAGTAATAACTATAAATAATAATAAAATAATACACAAAAGAAATAAGCAATGTAAAATAAAAATGAGTGATGGAAAGGAATAATATAAATAATGAATAAATAAATTCTTCAATTAATAATGTAAAAAAAATAATAGCAATCAATAATAAAAAAAATAATTTAAGGAATAACTTGAAGTTGTTTTATATATTTTTCGTATTAGTTCAGAGGTAAACAAAATGAACGGGCTGAAGGATCACAAAGACAATGAGTGCTAGCAAAAAAAGGAGAAATAAATACTCATTCTAAATCAACAAATTCTCAAATATAAATTTGATAAAATAATCAATGATCTACACTTAAAGATTAATATTCCTAACACAGCTTCACATTAGATAGAAAAAATAAGACGAATACATTCAAGGATATTAAAATTTTAAAATATTTTCCCTAATTAGAGCCTTTTTATTCTCTTGAAGAGTGTAATAAAAAAAAAGAGTTGTAAATTAGAAAGAATTTTTCCATTTTTATGTAAACTGTTCACAAAAAAAAATGAGAAGTAAGGAATTCACCATAATTTATCAAAATATAGATAAAATTCTGAAATCTTAGTTAATGTATATAAGGGGAAAAATCATATATACAATATAATTTTTTTTTTATATTCCTTAAATAATTAAACAAAATAATGAGCATTTTAATAGTATTAAATATATAAGCCTCTTTAAACGTTTTATTCGTGTTTCATAATTAAAGAATAACTGGAAAAAAACTGAATTGGTTCTCTTTAATACAATACTCTAGAAAACAGGCGTCTAACAGTTCTTAGAGAAAAAAAGACATAGGACAATTTTTAAATATTTTTTTGAATCTGAATACTTACTATAAAGTATGGAATGATCCTCATTTGATAAGATAAGGCCTAAGAGTTTGATAAAATCTCTTGGTATATTGAAAAATCCTGGAATAATTTTAGGAAAAAGCTGACTGTATTTTTCTCTCCGGAGGGAATATCTGATTAGAGCAAGAATGACTCCAAGAACAATAACAAAGTACAACACCATTTTCTGGACACAAATAAAACGACAATGCAATAAAGGTGGCACGATTTCTCAGCAAATATTTCATTTCATTTCACCAAATGAACCTTTTATATATACCGTATAATCAAGATAAATTTTAACTGTATCAATACAAGGTCGAAGTAACAATTATGACTGAAAATTGCGTAAAATTACTTTTGTTTCTTTTAGTTTTACTAATTTCAATACTCAGACGTAAGTATCGCAAAATCATCTTGTTTTCCGCTGAATAACGATTACTTTCCCTTTTCAGCAATCTTTAGAGTGTATTTTTGAGTAAACAAATATTTATATATTTTCATGGTTAGATTCTGCTAGAAGATGTAGATCTTATTTTCCCTCTTAAAAATATTGCATATCATGCAATTTTGAAAGTGGGGGAGATACAAATATTATTATGAAATCGTATTGTTTGCTTTAATCCATTTACCTTTAAATTGATAAGAGTTTTCTTATAAAAGCTGAGAAAACCTCATTAAAGTTTACCAAACGGATCGTGATTTATAAAAAAAAAGCCAGTCTTAAATTCCATTAAATATCTTTAAGAAATTGCTGATTTTGTAAAATGCAACTAAAATGTCTAAAAGAATGATGAAGATTTCAAAGACATTAAGAAATATATTTCCGAAATGCAATTAATACAGGCATTAAAAATTGATTATAAACCCTACAACTATTTAACTATAAGCGAGCTCACTAAAAGAGATCTCTAGAATTAGAAGCCGGGGTGGGACGATTTTTATTGTATACATTTAAGATTCGTATGTCTTATTCTCTCTTTTTCTTCGAGGAAACTATGTAAGACTTGCCTTATAGAATTAAAGCAATAACAATTGAACTTTCAATTTTTATTTTCTATGACTTTTAAGAGCTTCATCTTGAACAATTTAAAACTATAATCTAGAATTATTGATTAAACGGATCAGTAATACAGGGTTATTCAAAATCATTCATCCCATTTCAAAATTCCATATTTTCATAAGTAAATGACACAGAATGATAAGTAATACATAAATGCAAATTGGAAATACAAAAGTTTCTTTTACAAGTGTCCGATATAACTTCCTATAGATACAAGTATAATGCCAATTCGATATGTGAATTCCTGCTGAACATGTGCTAAGGAATCAGGGGTAATTGATAGTACAGCAACAGAAATCTGTTAAGTTCCAATGAATATGTGGGCAATGGTAACGCATACTCTTTATCTTTTACAAACCCTCAATGGAAATAAATCGCATGGAGCCACGTCATGAGACTTCGGTAGCCAGACGTGTGACATAAATCACCAGGTCCACTACGACCAATCCAACGGCGAGGTATCTCCGTGGAAGCTTCTAAAATAGCTTTCGTGAAATAGCTTCTCGAATATTCAAAGACCATCAATTTTTCATAACATTAGACTTTCACAGTTCTCTTTAATATTCATTTATTTCTAATCGTGCAGTGCTTTTAGTTTTCAAAATACTGAATTTTGAAATTGGATGAATAACTTTGAATAAATATATATATATTAGCTGAAAGAGATAGATGAGGTTAAAAAAGAATTCGTGAATCAGATAATTGAAAGTGAGGTTCGTAAGTACTTCTGTGAACACAGATTACCTCATTATCTTTGAAATCTGCCTTATGGTACGGAAAATGCACTGAATTTAAATGCTAAATTTAGAGAGCGAGAATGCTGGAATATTTTTCATCTCAGGGCACACAATTATATGTCAACTTTTCAGCACACTAATAATATAATGATTCAAAAATATACGAATACTTGTGAGCAAAATTAAGATAATTTGCAAATTATTTTTATTTTTAATGGGCTTTCTTCTACTCACATTGTTTGTTTGGATCAAAACTAAAAGTTTTTGCTCACATTTTAAAGCGCTCAATTTAGCTTAAATTTACTATACACGATGAGAATACGATAATTTAATTATCATTTATGAAAATTAATTGATTAAAACTAATTATTTAAAAAATTAAATTTTACGCCAAGCAAATCGTCAAATGGTCATATAAGCCGTCGCCAAGGTGAAGGAGTTATTACTTAAAAATTCTTTTTTGTAAACTTGTGATATCTCTGTAAATCCATCTTTTCCTTTTTACGAAAAGCGTTGCAGGGAAGCATCAACTCATGTTCGTAACATTGCTCCCCCTCTTCAAGACAGGTCAAAATGAATGTCACTGACAGGTGAATGTTACTTAAAATTTAAGGTATTAGAAAATTATGAACGCAAAGTGTAAATTTTGAAAGAAAAACCCAAGTTTGAAAAAACTCATTTTTGACCGATTTTCTTATTACGAAAAGTATTGAATCTAAGGTACTAATTATGAAGCTGAAGAATTATGCAAATATTTAGTGTCGAATACGTAAGCATACACGTGAGTGTCTAAAGAGTTATGACTGCGAAGAGGATATAAGAGCAAGAAGAGTTGTCGGCGATTTGTGTGCTAGTATTCCTTCATGATATTTGCCGTGCTTCTCGCAAGATCTATGTGAATTTTATGAGGTATCAGAAAAATTTCGTAACAATTGACGCATGGATGATGGAATGAGATGGTGAATTGTCGGTAAATTGGAGACATTCCAATCACAAACCCGAGTGGCTAGAGAGTACAATGTAAAATCCAGAAAGATCTCTGCATTGAAATCGTTTTTCTTTTGGAAAAATTCTCATGATTCAATTTTTCCAAGTCAGGTGATACGTGTTTGTCTTTATGCAAGAAGTAGATTGACACGATAGATGTTGACCTCCTTAGTATTTCACAAACACTTAAAATGAAAAAGATTAATAAACATCTATTGGAAAAAATTTTAACTTTCTTTTGAAGAAATAAGAATCGTTAGTACATTTATCGTTGAGAGCTACACTGAACTTTTATACAAGCATATTAAAGATTAGGACTTTCATACAAACGTAAAGTGAGAGGGAGAAATTTGTTTCTTGCCAAAAAGTCTCGAAAATATTGGGATTTTTCAATTTAAAATGCGTTGAAAGGTACTGCACCGAATTGTCTTAGATACTCATGAGAAAATGATTCGTTTTATTTTAACTGTACAAATTATGAAAATTTTATAATTAGTTTTAGTGATGAATTAGATGTGACGCCTATCAATCATACCAAAATTGACGCTTTTAAATCAATTAAAAATCATATCAAAAATGACGCTTGAATATACTCTCCATACGATTTCGAAAATATTCAAGCGTTATACACGAATTGTGAATGTTATCGATGGAAATGATACCAAGGTGTTCTGAAAGAATTTTTTTTTTCATTTAAGCAAAATATAAATTGACATGAATGAAAAATGAAATAATACAATACAGGTTATTTCGGATCTCATGTGTAAGAATTTAAGGTGTTATAGAAAACATCTAAACGAGCAAATTTCACCCTACAAAAAATAGTGAAGAGCAAGGGAGAACAGCTAGATGGCGCTGTAATGAAAAGCATGAAGCGGGAGTTTTCTTATATATTGTAATTTCTACCATGGATTTCTGGAGGCAAGGGACATACTCCTGAAATGATTAAGTACTTAGGAACTCCAATAGAATCGAAAATGTTTTGTTTTTAGTAAGCATCGTGACTCAGTAGACAGAACGATGAGATCTTCATCGCCTTCTTTGAAGCAGATTCATTGGAAGCAACCCATTGTTTTGATTATTACTTGGTTTGTAGTATATAATGATGAATCCATTTATCATCAACGGTGACAACTTGACTCAACAACTTGACACTTGATGTGGCAGCAAACAAATTTTAATTTGTTAGCAAATGATAACAAATTCGAAACTAACTGGTGAATCAATGTCAAATTAGTTTTGACATCATTTAACAGATGAAAGCACGCAAAGGTAACAATACTTTAGCTTAGTGATGTCATTTGTCTTCAAATACAAGTACTATTGAACCACTCTCACAATTATAAGCAATTTTGAATTCTGTAATAGTCTTCATGTGTTTTGTGCTTATGTGTGACAATAACTATACATTTTGTCATTATTTTTAGAAATATGAATCCATTGTCAAAGTTTTAAGCGTAGTTTTTAATTATAGTTTTCTATGAATGAATAAATGTGACATTATTTAATTTAAGGGCAAGCGTAGGTGGGAGATGGTTCTTAACAGTTTTTGGTAAAGTACCATCGAGCATTCTGGGAAATGTTTCACAAGTTCAAGTGTGGCAGTTTCGAAAAATATACTATCACTAAATACAACACAGAAGTACGTCGCGTCTTGACTCACCACAAATTTTAACGTTGGAATTCTAGAATATTCGACCACGGATTCGAATCACTCTTAAATTAAAACAACTTTTTTAGATATATTGAACTTTTCTCTGATACAATTAATTTATTTTTTTTACAACTTTTTATCAAAATAATTGTCAATATTTTTACTCATTACTGTTTCATTATTATTACATAGATGAATACTATACTATTCATCCTCGCGACTTTTAAATATTACTTTCTTATGAATTCCTTAAGACTCTCGGGTGATTGGAGACCTTAAGTTCATTTTCAAAATTGCGTGCAATATCAGAGATCAACCTCCTCAGGGTCCTCATATTTTTCTTCGTCATTCCGAGTAAGTGGGTCAAGAAAATCGCTGACACTTGACCACCATGTTACCTAGTTCCTTTTGGGAACGGTAGGTATTGACAGTAAATCTACATGGCGATCAGAAAGGGCGTTACTATTTTTCGGTGTATTGTAAACCGGGGGTTACATCCAGAATTGATTCTGTCTTTAACAAATATAGATGGCACCAAAAAACGTTGAAACTGTAATTTAAAAAATAGAATAATGTTTATGGACCAGTTATAGAGGAATATCGTGAATGAAACTATGAATAACAGTTAAGTATCAGAGACTTAATGTTACGATTGAAAATATACGTAGTTTTTAAATATATTTACGTTCGAATTTGTCTGGTATTGAAATATTCCGCTTCCTCCATTATGTCAAAAAACGAATCTTCAGTGCTTTGAATGATATTTTTCCGAAATATAGCAATTTATATGCTTATTATAAATTTCAATTTGTAATATAAATTTTTTTAAGAAAAAATTTTTCCTTTGTCTTAAGTAGACTTATAAAATGAAAAATCATATCTAGCTTTTCAAAAAAAATTATGCTAAAAATATTATCTCCTTAATTATCAATCATGTAAAAAAAATATTATCTCCTTAATTACTAATTATGTTAAAATATTATCTCCTTAATTATTAATTATGTTAAAATATTATCTCCTTAATTACTAATTATGTTAAAATATTATCTCCTTAATTATTAATGTTAAAAATATTATCTCCTTAATTATTAATTATGTTAAAATTATTATCTCTTTAATTATTAATTATGTTAAAATTATTATCTCCTTAATTATTAATTATGTTAAAAATATTATCTCCCTAATTAAAAATATTATCTCCTTAATCCTCGATATATTTGTTACATTTGTTCTTTTTTCAGTCTTTTTTAACTGAGTAATTTCTATCCATGGGCAAATTTCGAATCCTTTCAACGACAATTGTAAAGAAATAAAGCAAGAATCCTGCCTTTTCAGAACAAGAGCATTCATTCTCTTTTTAAAAAATTCATATTAATGTTATATTTAAATTCGATAATTTTATTTCCTATTCCTCTTATTGATTATTTTAACTAGTTTATAAATTCAGCAGAATAATATTATGGAACTTTGCATTACAATAACTTAATTTTACCCTTGATTGATCATTAAAATAAGTATTCATCCATTTTAAGATGTGTATCGATCATTAAAATATGCATTCACTCAGTGGTATCACTTAGAAATCAGGTAATTAAAATTGTTTATAATCTAACTTACTTTTGGAACAAAGAACTTTCAGTTTGATCCTTAAGCAGATTGTTAGGATTGAGTCAATTGTAGATTAAGTCGATTGCGTTATATATATAAGTAGGTTAAGTGGATTCTATTTAACGTAAACCTCATGACTGTCTCTTTTTCCACGATAAGAGATGAAGGATGATGTTCCAAGTATTCAGTGGAAATGGATGCAGCTTGATATTCTTATATAGATAATTAAATCTAGATGTTCGATATATTAAATGTTAATAGTCATTTAAATAAGATGATTCTTCCTTTTGAATTTTTAGGAGACCTTTATTATTGGTTTTCTACAGATGCAAGCTTGTTTTATGTGTGAAAGAGGGTTCAAAATAATAATAATAAAGAGAATGAGGAAATAAAATCCCTCACATTGCATTTTTAATAATTTATTCACTAAGTGTTATACGTGTTACTTGTCTACATATGCAGTGATAATGAAAAAAATATGTAAATTCGTTTTAAAACATGAATGAATGTAATTTATGGAGAAAAACATGAAGTTTCGTAATAAATGTTTATTTCACTCTATTAAGGTTTAATTTTCTTTTGAGATGAGCCAGGTATCACTGAGTTAAAAATCATTGAAATGAGTTGCTTTGTTTGAATTTATGTCTTTCTATAGCTATTCCAGAATTATTGCCGAAGATGTCAAATTATTTTGGATATCGATTTCATACTAACTATCACTAAGAGACTGCTATTGAGAGACAGCAATACTGATTTTACTCGTACCAAAAGGTTTCTGACAAAATAATCAAACTTAAAAGGGTAAAAAGAGAAATATTAACATATTTCATTTACCACTGAATTACCGTAATTTCTATGCATTTTTTTTATATTTTAATTTTTATGTAACTAAAACGATTTAAATTTGTAACAGTAAATAAGACCTAATATATTTCATTCTTGTGTAGAATTTAAATTGAATATTATAAGACATCAAATCGTTTCCAGGAATACCACATTAATTTACATTATTCTAGATTGTCTCGAACTAAAGAAACGAAAGAAAGAAACATAAATTAATGTATACATTTTCACTTCAACACAGTATTTCGTAATACAACAATTGATATGTAATTTTCAAAATTGCATCTCTAGACTTTAAAATACAATCTAAATAGAAACAAAAAGGAATGGAATTACCAGTGTTGAAAAAGACAAGAGTTTAGCTCATTGAAAATCAGTTTAAAAGTTTAAACCAGGAGTTATTTTAGTTAAGTCATTTCTGTCTGATTTTTTCTCGTAGCCTTCTAAAAGTATCTGCGTAAAGGTATTCTGTCAAAGAGTGCAATTCGTCAAACTAGCTCAACATTCTTGTCTGCGGTGGAAGAAGAGGGAAACCTATTCAAAAGGTCATCTTCAACGCTTGTTAATTTTTTTCTTCATTTTTTCATCATATTATTTCTGTATGCCTTCTTCAAAGTCTCAATGGTGAATTACTCCATCATAATGCAACATTTGAGGTCGGCACGCTGCACTGTAAACCACATTTCAAAATTCGACAAATGAAAAGACCGCTTTGTCCGATACAACCTATACCTTTTGTCTACAGCAACAAAAATAGTTCTATCGTAATTCGATATATTCCCTAAAAGAGCACTAATCTCACAATCATAATCTTCCTCAACCTTTTCTTGACCGTAGGCAGCAATTCCTAGAATTTTTTGATCATTCTGCATATTTTAAATATTTATGAACGTAATAATAATCCTAGATCATTTCTACTTTCCTTCTCAAATCTGGGCTATTGTATTTATTGGATTTCAATAAAATGCATGTCGAAAGAGCAGAAAGTACTCAAGTCTGTTGCAGAGTTGGAAATTTACCATGAATTTTGAAAGTACTTTAAATATACTGCTGTTTGTAGAAAATGCAACACCATGAAAGAATCATCAGAATCAAATGAAATTTAATGCAGAAACCACTTGTACTGATACAAATAAATGATGAAATTTTCAAAACAAAAGAAACAAATTAAGCGTCCGAAATCAGTATTTGGTACAGCCACCATGCGCTGCAATAAGTGCTGCTATACGACGTGGCATGGAGTCAAACAGATGTTGAATATCTGCTTGAGGAAGAGAATTCCATATCGCTTGTATGCGCAACCAAAGTTCGTCTTTGGAAACTGCAGGACGCGGATCACGAGCGAGACGCCGACCAACCATATCCCACACGTGCTCAATAGGCGACATATCCGGTGAATAAGCAGGCCAAGGAAGAAGTTGCATGCGTTGTGCTGAACAGAAGTCTCGAACAGTCCGCGCAACATGTGGGCGTGCATTATCCTGCTGAAAGATAGCTCCAGGGATGCCTTGAAGGAAAGGAACGACTTCGGGCTGTAGCAGTTCACGGACGTACCTGTTGCTATTGAGATACCCTCAATTCGTATCAAATTGGATCGTCCATGATACGAAATCGCACCCCAGACCATAACTCCGGGTGTTCGACCACTATGTCGTTCAATAATACACTCAGGAAGGCAGCGTTGACCGGCATAACGTCTAACACGAACACGGCCATCATGGGTCCACAAATTGAAGCGTGATTCATCTGAAAAGACAACTTGGTGCCAATCAGCTCGCCTGTCTCTGTGCTCAAGAGCCCACTGCCGACGCAGCCGTCGATGATTCGCCGTGAGGGGAATCCTGTATAAAGGCACCCTTGCACGCAATCCACGGCGCAGCAGACGACGACGAATTGACGAAGCCGACAATTGTACACCTGTAGCAGTAGACCAACGTGCTGCCAGCTGCCTGGAGGAAGCTGTGCGATCATTCACCGCCATGCGGAGCAGGTGTCGATCATCGCGCTCTGACGTCACCTTCTGTCGTCCAGTGCCTGTTTTTCGAGTTGTTCGGTGCTCGTCGGTCCACTGCTTCCAAACTCGCATCACTGTGGAACTGTTCCGCTGCATACGAGCTGCTATTGCGCGATAGGAAAATCCTCCTTCTCGAAGGCCGATTATCCTCCCTCGTTCAAACTCCGTAAGTTGCTTGAATTTCTTATTCTTCCGTCGTGGAGGCATACTCAGGTCTCACTAAACGTTTGCCACTAACAAATAATCATAGCCTTTTTTCAACGTCCCGCTACAGCACTTTATTTATACGCTTTCAGCATCAATTCAGAGGGCGCTGCGCGCGCCGCGCACGCGCGATGGCTCTGAAACTTTATTAATTTGCATAATATCCTATAATTGACATTTGCTGCGAATTTCATTTGATTCTGATGATTCCTTCATGGTGTTGCATTTTCTACAAACAGCAGTTTATTTTTAAAAACATAAAATTTCACAAGCCAATTAGCAAAATAGATATCGGAGGAGAAAGAAATGTATTTTCACGGAAGTTTTGCTCCTTTTGATGAAAGTTAGGCATTCGAATAAGTACGATAATCTAGATTTGAGAAAGAAAATATAAATTCTATGGGATTGACATTATATTCGGGAATGCAAAATGATTGGCAGACATGAGTCGCCTGAGTATAGATGTTGTTCAAAAGAAGAATGAAGAATAGCCACAGGAGATGTTTAAATTAATGTTCCAATAGAAATTGTACCATTCATTTTATAGAAATTTTGAGAGTGAGAAATTAATTATAAACAAGGAATGTGTGTAAAAAACAATTTTTAACTTGGTTTTGTTTTTATAAAGTATATTCAATTGCTTAATCATTCTGTCTCTTTCACAGTGACCAATTGACAAATTAGTTGAACATAATATGTTAAATTATTATTTAGCAAGAACAAACTTTATCACACTTTCTCGAACATGGTGACACGTGTTTAATAAGTTTTTTAAAGCTTTATATAGTCAACTCATTATACCTTTTAATTATTCGACTATTCAGAAATGATTCTTTCTTCTTGGAAAATTTTATTTGCTTTATATCTTTAGTTATGGAATTTTAATTTTATTTTTTCAACAAAAAACACTCTAATATTTCAAATTTTCGTTAGAGAGGTTTTCAAAGAATTTATTCTCCATTTAATTCATCAATTATTGATGCTTGCATGAATTCTAAGAAAACTAAATTTACCTGCTTTAGAAAACACATGACACAAACTCACGTGCAAACAAGCATGAATTTGAACATAGGATTAGCTATGCTATACACTCGTAGTGTATGTAAATTATAATAAAGCGAAAACAGCCAGCTACGGCAAAATACCACTCTAGAAAATGGAACTTTTTATTAAAAAGGGAAACTGGGGAATAGAATGGAAAGTAAAAGAACTATTTTTTTCACTATAATGATTCAAAATACGTTAGTTTGCTTATTGCAAAGGTGAAATTAACTCCTTTTTGTATCTTAGTTTCTTAATTTAATATGATAAATCAGGAAATCTACGAACTATCTCGATAACATACACAATTAATGGCTTTCGAACTTTAAAAGTAAGATATTTAAACATGTTTAGACACTTTCTTTCCAAATATTGGTCTTTCTATAAGGATTACAATTTATTCGGTCTTTTGACATTTTCCCTCCTTCTAAATAATAAATCAAACATATCCTAGGTTCAGAGATATTGCTAATTTTGTGGAAAATCACTTCTCCTACCCTACTGTTGTGCCACAGCTCAATTAAATATGACTAATATTAAAGTCAATAACCTATAAAAAAGACGCTAGACAAATCTCGCACAATTATTTATTTCATTGCCGTGCAGTTTAATGACTGAGGAATACGGGCTCTTCCGGATATGCTATAGATAGATTCACTCATTCAACTAATACCGAATTAATGGTGCCTTACCAAAATCTCACCATTTGTGGTTAACTTGGTTTCTTGACTCCACTACGATCATTATCGCTCGTAGCAATTCTTGTTATCGTCTACCACCTGTAAGGCATATACTCAGTGCTAATGCCACTTTCCCTCTATCTTCGATATTTTCCTTTGTTTATATGCTCTCCTATCTAGCTCTCTTCACTTTACTTCTATCTGCCTCTAATTAGAATAATCACATTTCATTTTGGTTGGGAAGAAATTGTTTATTTTATGTAATCAATCTCAATTAAAGTCACCAAGGTTAGTGAAGAGAAAATCGCTAATATATACCCCAACGTCACAACCCCGCCTCAGAAATGAAACGTGATTTATAGTTGGGTACGTTAACCCAGGGTGAAATTACGATTAAAATTAATTTAAAGTCCTAAAACACTGGATACTATCCTGTAAAATTGCTGTAACTTACTAAATCTTATGTTATTCACTAATTTTAAATCGTTACTAAATGGCTAATCTACAGCGAAATCCAAAGAGAGCTTGCAAGGGAAGGAATTAAAGTGTACATAGAATTTTTATAACATAAATTGTATTATATGATCTTCTTAAGTTCTCAGTCTTCAGTTTCTGGACCTCAGCCAGAGAATACGGAATTCTTCGGCCTACATTAGTGGTGAAATAATCGGGGTATGGTACCCTGATGGATTACGCTGTACATAATTGTAATTTATATAAGCATAGTAACATATACACTATAAACGTATCAAATAATTCCATATATAAATCGTGTATGCATGATACATATAATAACTATAAAAAACATTTTTATATTTTTCCTTTCTTAACATTATGAAGTGACTAGTAAATTATAAATAGTTTTAAAATTCACAGTTCATAACTTTAAATGAACATTTTAGAAATCAATGTTATTTTCCTAAAGTACCAACTAACATTCCGTAAGTCAACAAAATACAAAAACTGGAAATAATCAGAGCTTTTTGAATCACGTAAATTTTCCATAACGTCAGGTCGCCTTCGTGTAAGTAGCTCTTTCTTAAAATGCGATTAGTTTTCCCGTATTTCGAAGAAATTCGATGAACCAATTTTTTCACAATTATTTTGGCTTTGCTCGCAAGTTCGTTTGTCATGGAAGCGGACACCATTATCTGCAGCTGAAGTGATACGTACAAGATTGCAGAACAAACCATTAAAAGTAGACTTTCATTATTAATATTTGAATAAAAAGCAAACCTGTAACCTCTCCAAAATAATCCACTCATACTCAAGACGACTGCAGCAAAGGTGAGGAATGAAAATTTCTCATCCAAGATACACATGTATTTTCTGGTATCTGCATAAACATGCAGAAAATTCTTCAATTCTTCCAGAAAATAGTCTTTGTGTAGTTCATCCAGTAAGCAATAAAAGATATCTCTGAGAGACAAGCACATAAGACTGTAATAGAAAGCATAGAGGGAAATAACTGAATAGGTGATTAAGTAAAACAACAATTCCGTGGCTGGAAAAACAAATACACAAGTGTTTTGATAAAGTTTACAATAACTGATCAGAAAATTAAAAGAGGATATTACTTTCTGAGCCTTGTTCGTGCGAATCCATTTACACAAGTCCATAAAAAGCCAGGTAACTAAGGTACCTTGAACAAAGGCAAAGTATGCAGTGAGTAAATGCTTCTTTCTTTTAATGTTGCACTGTGGCATTGTTTTATACAGCTGCTTAAGTTTTTCTGCCATTCGTAAGAAAACTGTGCATTTATTGTAAAATATTGCATAAAACATCGTCATTGATATAGAGAGAAATATATGAGTACACGTAGTAATTACGTCGGGTGAATTGTATAACCATAAGAAACTTATAAGAATTCTTGCTCCTAAAATGGCGAAAATGATACTCTTCCAACAGTTTCTGACCCAGTAAGAAACTCGTATATTTCTATAATGTTCCGTTTGTGAATTTGAATCGAGGCCTTTGTATTTATAGTGTACTTCAATACCAAAAAATCGAAGAAAACTTAACATTAACGTTAATTCCTTTTTAAAAATAGTTTCAGAAAATGTGCCCATTTTTCTGGTGTTTTTTCAATTGAGTTTTAATTACCTGTTGTTGTTAATTTTTAACAGAGATTCCTTGTGATCTAAACGAAGTCTCCTAGTCTTATGGTCTCTGATTATACATAGAAAAATTATAACTCCACTTTAGATACATTGCTATATCTGGTGCTCTTGTTTCCAAACAACTCAACTCATTTAAAAATTGGGTGGATAGACAAAGCCACCTAATTTAAAATAACCGATGGACCGAAGAAATATCGAGCTCTACTTTAATTCTCTAAAAATGAGTTCTTAGTTTTAAATTTATTTATTATTTGATTGAAGTTCTCAATAGAAACTTTTATTCTTGTTGATTCTAACAAGTCATATTGATTCCCTAAAATTATTAAAATATTCTTCTTCGACGACATCGATCATTTCATAAAGACGCCCGTCTGACGCTGGAGGAGATTATAATGGAACTAAGTTAGTTCAAGGCAAATAAAATCAATTATTGCTTTCATCATAGCATGAAAAATCAATTCAGTAAAGATTCACAAGAAATGTTTATCAAGAGAAAATTGGAATATGCTTTATTTCTGTGAAACAAAAAAAAGAATAGATTTACAAACACAATATCTGTCAACACGGTTTGTTCAGTTATTCTCTGTAAAATAAAGAGTTAGTATATATAATTTGAAAACTGAGAAATGTGTTACTTATATGGAAAGTTAAACACGTACTTTTAGCAATTTTAGATTTCTTTTATATTTATTTATTCATTTAAGTTTAAAATATGTTAACTTAATTTTAATTAAAGGTTTAATTTGTATGATTGTGTTGAATTCTTAACAAAAATAATTAGATTCCTTTTATATTAGACTACAAAAAAATAAATTATTTATGAATTTAACAACATCAATGCATAATACAAATAATTAAGCAAAAGTAAATGAAAAATCAATTTTTTTATTGTTACAGTTATTTTAATAAAACAAATTTATTAAATAAAACAAAATCGTTCTATGATAGGTTTTGCAAAGAACAAATTCAGCTACCCTGGTGCGTTGTTTTTTATAATAATTATTAAATTATTCAATTAAATATAAGAATTAAAGTAAACGATGAAATATTGAGAAATGGACATTAATAAACTTTTCTGATATTAAAACTAAAGGAAACTATTAATTATTAAATTGAATATACTTAAGCTACATGTAATTAAAATTAAGCAAAGGATAAATTTATTATTAAATTGAATATTATATCAGATATATATAATCAAAATTAAATCAAGCAATAAATTATGAAATTGAATATATTTAAGCTAAATAAATTTAAAATTGAAGCAAAAGATTAAATATTTAAATGTGATCTGGTGTGCCAAAACTTATCTGGCACGCCAAAAATGATCCACCTAAAACAACAGACCCTTGGATGGCTAATAATAGTAAATCAATATTAAAATCACTTGACCCTATTTAATTCCAAAAACCAAACTAAAAAGACGTTGTTAGAAGATCTTGAAGCAAAAAAAGAAGAAAAGAGAAAAATGGCTCCCTCACAGCAGTTTTAAAATTCTGAATAATGTTATTTATTTTCAGTCCCTTCTTGATTCTAGTTAGCTCATGATTTAAGGCAATACATAAATTGATAAGTAAATAAAATACTTAATTTTTATAATTGTTTCTCACGTCAATCCAATAAAAAAAATGAGGGAAATTTATTACGACATATTTTTGAAAAGTGAGCTCATTAGTGGCTAAAGCAGGTATCAAATATATATTACATACTTTTTATTTCAATATCTGAAAAGTGATCAGGTATGACATATGTTTGGGTTAACTAAAGCAGTAGCCTCTTGGGTGGCTAATAAACTTCTATGTCATTTATATGAAATCAAAAGCCCGATAATTCGTTTTTAAAAAATAAAGTAATCTTATGAATATTTCTAAGAAATCGGAACTGGTACAAAAATAAAGAATTCAAGAGCTAATCTCTAGAAATAAAAATGTTACTATCACAACACAAGTTACAAATATATGGAAAAAAAAGCTGATATGCGTAACAACATTGGGTAGAGCCCAATAGTAGTGACAGAAAAAGAAAATGTTTGTGATTGTCAGTCTGGTGCTTATGAGTGGTCTTCAAACTTGGTTGACTCTCGGAATCCTTAGTACTATAAGAGATTTACGAGAAGCCCTATCCCATCCTTAGAGAAGCATGTCTTAAAATAATATTTAAAGTAGATCAATATGTTATAAGTACTTTAAGTAAAAACAATTAAAGGAAAGCATTGTAATTTTATTTAAATATTTCAACACATAATACTAATGCAATTTACTCCTCAATAGCATTAATTCATGCTCCAGGTGTCACTTAGCCTTATATTATATTTAGTAACAAGGGTGTACTTGCGTTGTTTTACACAAGCTGTAGTAGTCTTACTCTAGAGATGCTATCTACGGTCGCATTTCGTATTCCTCATTTAATTTTTTCTACATTTTTCTTTTATTGCATACACATCAGAAAATATGTTTCATGGTGCATTCAACGGAAAATCATGGTCTACATACTCTGTGAGTCAACGAACTTGAATTTATTTTGCATACACTTCGACTGAGCAGTTGAAAGCCCGGAGTTACCCGTACAAAGACGTCCCGGATGTCGAAAGCCCACACTCAGAAATTCTGGTTAATTTTAAAGGATTTCAAAAAATATATTTACATTTCTGTATTTATCTGTTATAGCGGCGCCCATCAAATTACGATTATGCCAAGTCGTCGCCAAACTCGTAAAGCCTATCTTTTGATACAACCTACTAAGCAATATTTCTAAGTCGCTTGGCGATTACTCATCGGGCGCCGCTATAATAGACAAGTACCTGTATTTCTTACTTAATAAACAATAGTCAACTAGTGTGAATGTCTTACAATTTTCTTTTGGAATTTTTATTTTGATTCGCGGAACACTGGAGTTCCACGGAGCATAGTTTGAAAACAACTGATATAGATAGACTACAATGAGGAAAGGAATTTCACTCCGCCTCTTCATTTAACGAGTTCATTCATCACTTCATTTCATCTCAGGGAGAAACGTGGAAAACTAATTAAAGCAATTCATATTTATGAAAATAATGTAAATAGTTAAGATATTTTTATTTATCTTTTGATTGAAAAGAAATTTTATTTCTATTTTTTACATTTTAATAAAAGTTAAAATCTCCATTATCAGTACAAATGACTACTAAACTGGGGTAAATTTTTCCCATTCTTACCAAAAATGAGAGAATTGGAAAATCGGCTAACACGCCACATAAGGAAGCCTAAGTTGTTCTCCTTAAAGTGAATGTATATTTAAAAAAGTAACTGCTGATAAGACTTTTATCCTACCTTAAACTACTCACTGCTGTGAACCCTCATTATAGCAAATGATCAAGTTTTGATAAAACTGGATCTTTTAAAACCCAATCACTGAAGCCTTTTACTGGGACCTATCATCATTTGATTTTTTGCTTTTATTGACAAACATTAAAACATTGAAGTTATCATTGAAGTAAAAGTTATGATTCTTTATGAGAAATTAATTAGATCTGGAATTCCCTTTTGTATTAATTATCCAACAAATAATAAAAGTCTTAAAACTCAAAAAGGTTTTGTTCAGTTGGTCCGGGATGTCAGACGGAATTCGGAACTGTCAGATTAAGTAGATTGCAAAGGCATTTTATCCACTTGATATTATACAGATTCAAACACCTGTAGCTTTCATTGAATTGCTTAAGAAAAAAATTCAACAGATGTTTATGTTTTGAGGTGTTATGTCATAGGAACTATTGACAAAAGATACCCTGAATCTGAGTGGTAGTATATATACTGGTTTATGATGATCTCTCAGTGTTATGATGATCTCATTATTGTAGGTTCAGGAGTCTTTTCAAACTTATTCTCCTTCTATGATTCTGCAAGGAAATATCGATCACCTTTTTGAAGAAGTGGAGGCCATCCAAATTTCTCTGAATTATTTATCGTTTTTAGAGGACAAATTTGATAGAGTGGTATTTTCTGATTCCCTAGGCTCAATTCAGGCCATTTGTTCAATGAGCCCTTCTTCATCAAAGGAAATCTCATAGTGTCAGCAATATTTGTGGGAGTTGTTTTTAAGGATGAAACATGTGGTGTTTCGATGGATGCTTGGTCACTGTAGTATTTTTTGGGAACGAGCAAGTCAACAGTATGGCAAAAAGAAGCTCGAGGCTGCTTTAAACGAAACTTTTGGTACTTATATTCCGTTTTGTGAAGCTACAAATCAAGCAATTAATGGATAAAAGCTGTATTTACTTATTCAAGATGGTCAAAGCAAGATGGTCAAGTCAAAGCATTGGAAAGCTGAAGATTTCTTGAGCATTCCAAATAGTCCTGGGCAGCAAGCTATTCCTCAATTCCTCTCTAATGGGTTCATGACTGCCTGGGAGATCATCTTCATCGTATTGGATTCTTACGAACCCTGACTGCCTTCTCTGTAATTCGATAAATCCAATTATTTATGTCGGGATGCATCATTTTAAGGCGACTCAGAAACGGCGCATTACTGGTGTGCTAGAGAACTTTTGAGGCAATGATTTCAGTCATTTATTTTATCTACTCTATTTTTTTTTATATTTGTATTTGCCTTACCACTGGAAAAAATAAAATTGCTTAAAAAAAATCTACTTTTTTTTCTTCATTTTATTACATTATTTTCATTATTTAAATACAATACCCGTAATGGTGATATTTTTGTACTTCTATGATCTGCTCTCGTATATGCATCATGTATGATTACTTACTTATTGTCCATTAAGGTATGATTGTAAAATAAAATGAGAAACAATGCTTTAAAGTACCTTTATTACATGCGTATTACATACATATGGAGACACTACAGTTAAGTTTTATATAAAATTAGAACATTTGTGCTCATAAAGAAAAAATAGTGAAAAAGAAATAAATATAAAACAGAAACATTAACATATAACATATATTGATGTTACTGACTATTTCTTAAATATTATTTGAGAGCAAAATCCACAATATTTAATGAAGACGAAATATTTTTTGTACACTTTTAAAACACGCACGAACCAAAAATGGAGCAATAACATTATTTTTAAAAAAGTTTTTACACTTATTTTTTTGTAAGACTATAATCAGTGGACAGTACAATAGTATCATTTCCTTTACTTATAGTCCATTTAACACTCCTGACACGGGAAGTTATGGTACCACTCTCGTATGTTTTATTTTGTTTTTAAACTATAAAATTCTGGTGATGCAATACAGCTCAGCTGCTTGAATTTTTTATGGGAATAAATTACCCAAATTCATGTCGTTGATTTTAAAATTTATTCACTCCACGCTTTTGATTGTTGTTTGAAAATAAATAACTACTTTCTCATATTGGTAATGTTAACACACCTCATATTGCTCACGATGGAATAAAGGGGAATATTTGTTAATAAAGCCCCAATTTACTAGTTAAAAGCAGAGCGTGCTTTGTTTGACTCTTTTAATGACTAACGAAAGGAAGTTACAGCATTAAACATTAATGACATCACTGCGCATCATTATATTCTAGATCTGAAAACAGGAAATTTTGTTCTAAGCGGGATTATCTGTTTTTGGAATGTAAATATAATAGCGTGCTGACAGTGCCATAAATATTTAATGTGAGATACGCGTTTTGATCTGTTTTTTTTTTTAAACAAATCAGGTTTTAACTTAAATGCAAATGCTTTGAATTCTAAATCATCGAATGATGTAAACTAATTATTCAGTACAGGATTTTTTGAAATGATTCCTTTTTTGCAGAAATTTATAAAAAAGTTACAAGAATATATTTTGATTTTATTTTCATTTTTGCCAATTTTACATTTAATCTAAATTTTTATCTCGATATTTATTGGTCGTTGTCTTAAGCCCCGATTTCAGGCGTACAATCCCATTCGTTCAATCAGTGCATTTATAAATTTCTGACCTTAATTTAACTTTTTCAGTCGTATTTTCAGAAAAGTACTTATAAATTAATTGAAATAATGAGATACTTAAAACATCGAATTGAAAAAAAATTCCTTAATTTTGCAACATCGGATTAATTTCCGAAGTACGTTTCATTAGAATGCAAGAAAAAGTTTCTACTTCAAAACTGGAATAAACTTCACTTACCAGCCAAGTGAAAACGTTGACTTATTCTAAACACGAATATTTTTCATGCACAACATCTCAGCGTGAGTGGCCGCAGTGGCCCAATGGCCATAATCGTGAACCTCCCGACCAGTGCTGTTTCCATCGAATGATAAGTTCAAACCCTGATGCACTAATGCCATGTAGTGGGGCTGTTGCACGTCTCCAACAGTCTCGTGTTTCTTCTGAGTGTGACATTAGTAAACAATAAAATCTCAGTCTGAAAATTTTCATTATTTTTTTACAAAATACAGTTACTAAAGCAGGCAATTTAGTAAGCGATTTTCTTAAAATAAAAATAATAATAATAAACAATTTTATGAAAAAGTTTAATCAACTTAACAAATAGTTTTTTGAAAAGCAGTTATTAAGTGTGATTTGCTACATGCAATCAACTATATGAAGCCACTTTCTGTGATGTTATATAGTTGATTGTGGTATCATAAATAACAGCTGAGCTACTGACTTGTGGAAGAATACTCAGACGTTCGAAACACCGATTTCTTTTAAACTTACCAGATGTATATAATAAAATATCGAAATAAAATAGTATGACATCTCAAGTATTCTGGAATGAATTTTTTATTAACATAACACAGAGAAGCAACATGATGGCTATTGGCCACGGACACCATAACTTTGAACCTCGGTTAAGTGACGGCGATGACATCTGAGCTGGCTCTGGTGGTCACACCCCCAGGAGGACTTGAGACCGTAACCTGATCTAAAGTGCATATGCTAGACTACACGTCGGGTTTTTAGTGGCATCGGGCTCGAACACACGACTCGACGAAAAAAGCGCTAGCAGGGAGTCCTCGGCCATGATCTCTAGGCTACTACAAACACCACATTTTGCGAGGAAAATTACATTTAAAATCGTTTAAATTTTTTGGTTATCTTTAATTTTCTTCATTTTGCTGGTCATGGTGGTCAACAAATTATATCATCCGGTAATAAATTAACAATCCTTCAGATTCAGATTTATTCCGGAGGAATCCATTTAATTTTAATTTTTTTCACTTAATGTAAAAATTGTTTTATTCACAAAACAAAAATATTCTCCTGCACTTTTAACTTATAAAATGGCAGAGTAATTATCAACATAACTATATGTACACTGAAGATAAAATTAAAAAACAGACTAGATGTCGAAGGCAATAATTTTATGCCAGTTTAGAAAATTATTTCTAAGAGTTAAAAAATCAATTCAAAACTACCTTCGTGTGCTTATGGGATATACGAGTATTATATTTACTAACTTGGTTTGTACATTTCAATAATACATTACCAATAAATTAAATTAAATCGATTGCAGAATTAATAATTTAAAAAATGCATATGGGAAACGCTTACTTAATTGGATATATAATTCAGATTAGTACTATTTTTTTATCATTTAAAGTGCAATTAAATGAATTCAGGGAAAATTATTTTGGAAATAAAATACCATTTCTTGAATTCCAGTCAAATAAAAAAATTAAAACCTTAAATTATTTCGACAAGTGAAAGTTTTAATAACTTATTCTGCTATATTTAAGTAGGAAAAACAGAGTGACGAAATTTCACATACAAATAAAATTGAAGGTATTTAGCAATTTAATAATTCTAAAAAAGAAATCATTTGCGCTAATAGTGCTACTCTTAAAAATACGAAGTTTTAAATTCCATGAAGTAGTTTCTGAATTATTTACATATTTTTAGCAAAGTACGCATGCCTACAACTTTATAAATACAAACTTAACGATTGAAACCTAAGAAGAACATTCCTGAATAAATAAAAAAGTTTTTTAGAGCATAACAGAAAACATTTCTTGAGAGCAAAAGATAACGAAAGAAATGTGTCAATTGCTTCGAGAACCATTCATAGCACCCAGGGTGGCTACAAGAATCCCATACGTAAGGAGAGTCCCCAATGCACTGATCAGAAGGGACCTGTCAATTTTATAAGTCTTCCACAAAGTGAGAGAAACGTCGCGCATACATTCACCTCTCACGACTACTTTCAACTCGTTGTAATGCTCAGGAACCTTTCCTGGCAAGGACATGACTGCTTCCTTCGCAGCGGCCGAGGAGCTGTTGACTGCAGAAGCAGACAGCATTATCATCACAAATAAAGTGAAGAAATAGATTTCCCCTAAGGTGATGCTAAAGTAATGTAGACAACCACTTTTCGGAACAAACACCAAATCATAGTTGGTATAAAACAATCCTAAAAGACCGCTCAATACGATTACAAACGCTGGATAATTTAAACAGTCATCCAGAGACTTCACGATCCTGATTAGTTCTAGATAATTGTAAATAATTTGTCCATAATTGCAGTTTTTCTTTACATTTTCAGTACTTGTTTCCAATCTGCTAAAAATAAGTTGAAGCTGAAAGCATACAAATCCATAGTATCCCGACAAAGAAGTAAGCACCAGTGACGACGTTATTAAAACTGCTATGACATCAATATCTAGAATAAGCAGCATGTAGTGTTCGGTTTCCAAGGAATAATAATGTGAATTTTCAATTCCACGCTGGAACATTACGCGCATACTAGAGTAGAAATATAACACTATATAAACGATATTCATTGAAATCATCAAGACACTGTAAGTGAAAATCGATAGTTTCAGCCTTCGCTGCGTGTCAACATTAAGAAACACTTGCGAGAAGCTTATTATTTTCTTGAGAACAAAGCAGATTTTTTTACTCGATCTTCGAGCTGATAAATTTGCTGTAACCTGAAGTATTACTAAAAATAAAAATGCTATTTGTTGTTTCTTTTCGGGTAATATTATGACTGCTCCCACGTGGGTCACTATCGCTAAAAACTGCAGAAATCTGAACACATATTCCGTTAAATCCCAAGTAAAGTGAAAAGAACATTTTTCATGGGAATATTTATGATGAAATAATGCATCCAAGCCAGTTATATGTAACAGTATGTATAAGGGAAGGAAAGATTTCTCTAGAGAGTTAACTGGCACAGTCATGGTGAGTAACTTTCTAAATATTCCTCTTTTAGAAAACAATTCGACGTTTCTACGTTTATAAAATATTGATCAATGATTCAGAAAGAATTGTTACTGCATGCTTAATAAAAATTTCTTGTGATAGGAAATGAAATAGACTGCATGTGACTGAATACCACAACAAAATTATCTTTCTGTAGTTTTTGTAGTTAAATTTAAATTAAATTGAAATTACTTCGTAAAAATACATTACGTATCGGTCTTATTAAAATCATAAAAAAATGCTGTTTCCAGTGTTTGTTCTTTTATTACCTCGTGCAGTCTCGTTAAATTTGCATTTCATCACTCGTAACTACCATCTGTTTTTCTCTCTGAATGAAAAAACAGATATTATATTCAGGGAAATGTATTAAATTAACTTACAGCCATTACTTTTATTTCATGTTTTCAAACCCATATAATTTATTTATAAGAAATACAGGTTTTTTTGTTGATTACTGATCATATGAGGTTATAATATTTCTTCTTTTTGGTGTTTATCATACGAATATTTGCTCAATTTTCATAGCTATAATTCAAAGGAATATGTTTTTAAAATAATTTTATGCTTAACTTTATATTTTATTTAACTGTCTAATTATACTCTTCGAAATTTACATTGATGTTAGTTATAAATTTATTTTATGAAACATTATCTATCAATAGATCAAATTCGTATTATAATTTATTTAAATAGCAATTTATTTTATAGTAATGAGTAGTCAAAATGGATTCAGTATATATACGCTCTATTAAAGAGCTATAATATAATTTTTAAATAACTCAGTAACTACAAGTGTTTATTTTTTTTAAATATTTGCGATTCGGCATTATTAACACTTAAGTTTTCTGTAGAGTTTCAAGCACCTGGTTTGAAGAATACCACAAAATTTCATTGAGAAGTCAATATGATAATATCAAACCTAAGAGGAATTTAAATGAAGGAAATCGAGTTTGATAGCATGCACAAATATTAATGTATTATTCAAGATTGCTCAATATAAAAGCAAAAACCTTTAAACTGCCAACACAGAAGGTATTAAAGTGCAGGACGAAACATCAAAGGGCAGGACACTGCACAGATATTCGATTCTTTATATTTCTATGAAATAACAGGTATACATATTGTTATAGAGAAAGGTAAAGGTGAAGAGTTTACACACCTTATTAATGGAAGTTACACGAGGGTGGAATCAAAAATACCTACTTTATGAATGGGAGTGTAGTATATTACTTTATTATTGTCCATTAATCATTTTTCCTTTTTTCTAAAAAGTTCATAAGTCTCTCTCTCTCTTCGCATCTTAAAAACTTTATGACAGATGATACTGATTTCTTCTTTGGAACAGATTAATGGGAAAAACTCGTTGCTTTGACTCTTTCCTGGTTTCCGTTGTATAATGGTGAATATAAAAATCATCGACAGAGACAATTCCATGCAAAATGATAACAATTCAACACTGAATCAAACAAAGTTTGGTTGGGAAAGAAATATATTAATATTGAATTCAATAATATTCCAAATTAAAACTAACAATACATAAGTGTCAAATTTGCTTCAGTGCCCTTACTAGTTGGATGCGTGAAATGGCAAAACCAACTCCTCCAAATGAGCCCTATGTTACTTCACTGAATGTATTGTTTTCTTTCAATTGTGCTAAGATACCGTAACGAACAATTCTAAAAAACCCATAAGCATACTTCTTCGATAACTATAATCTAAACTTTATTTAAATCTAAAAGCATTTTTAAATCTATAAATCGCAGGGGGAAAGGGGGTACCTAGAACTTATTTAAGCAAACCCATAGCAAATAAAAATAGCCAAACACTTAATATCTTTTAAAACAGAACATGCATTAAGATCTACTTTCTTTATGAAATAAGTTTTAAAAGTGTATTTGCTTACTGTTGTATTAATGCAAAATGGAATTAGTCATTGCCTTTATAATTTCACATTTATGTGAACAAAGAAACAATATATCAATGCCTTGTTTGACCTCTTGTCTTCCCAACATTTCGGGTTTTTTCCATCATTACATATTCATGTTACGAAATTAACTTTTAGGAAAAATAATGACTTTGATCAGCCCATTTCAGTAAATACAGCGTCTAGGAAATAGATGTTTTAAGAGGGAAACATTACTTTTCTAATAGTCCAATTTCTTAAATGTATTTTTCAGATTGTCTGTGCTATGTACTTTTCCATTTAAAATCGACAAACTTTACAATTTATTTTGGTAAGATAATTTTAAAATTTTAAGTCAATAATATGGTTTTACATGTAAGCAATATTAATTGCTGAAATGTTAACTCTACTGTACAAAATATATAACAAAATATATTTAAAGATTCAATTTTTTTCTTTGAAAATTTTCCAATTATATATTTGAAATAAGTTTAGAATGAGTGCAGAAATTATTCTCAAAGAAAATTGGAGTTGTAATATTCATATTTATTGTAAAGTAATTCCTACATTTCCCAAACACGAGACCAACAATCTTCTGAGTGTGATATATTATGATCAATCAACGAAGGAGATGACATCCATGCGGTTTGTTTCTGGTATATGGAAAATAACCAATGTCGCAAAACATTATAATTTTTCATTAGCATAAAATCCTTTCTTTTGTCATTAACTTTAATTTAGAGATTGAAATTGTTCAAAACGTGACTTTACAGAGAAAATATTTCTGGAATATGAAAAAGCATGTCTTTATTTAAAATATGTTTTGAAACTGTATCGTGTTTATTCGATGCATGTTATCGAACAGTTGTTGAAACTATTCTGTCAATAGTCGTCTAGGGATCCTTGTGAAAGCAAGAACCAACTACAAATCTCCAAGGTCGCAATATAAAACAGTACATGCAGTCTGGATGCTTGCGAGTGAAAAGAAAACTAAAGCTATGGTTTCCTAAGGAAACGAATCTTTATCTGGAGGTTGTTATATTACGGTATGTGAAGTTACAAAAATTTCGTCAATGCAAACCAGATCTCGTGGTTTCCTGAAGAGCACAACATTGCCTTGCTTAGAAGACATTTTGGTCACGTCATCCTCCTTAGTATTATGGCCGTTAGAGTACGGCACTGGTTTCTCAGTAACCCTTAGCATAACAGCCCCAGTCCAATCTGAGCCAAGTATTTCCATTGCATTCAACAAAAAACCAGTAAACGATGGATTGCCACGAGCGTCTCGAGACCAGTTTGTCGCGTATGCATCTACAAGTCATACGATTCAAGAGTGGAAGGCTCTTAGATATTTACACATACCCATCCCGTGAGTAGAAAAATTCCAATAAGAAAAATTGTGCTTGGGTCCCAATCATTTCACTTATTATTGAAACAGTTCTCAAATTTGCATCGCAGAAACCAAGATATAGTACAAATAACAAACTTTAAGAGTTATTTTAAAAAGGCTAAAAATTACAATATATTAAGATCAAAATTGCATTCATCAAACTCAAAACTGTACTAAATAGGAAATTAGACTTTAGGTTTCAATTTTAAATTAAAAACACATGAAAATAAGAATATTTAGAGTTATTTCCACATCTGCAGTACTTTATTATAAATATTTTTCAAGTTCTTAAAAGCAACTATATGTAAAAATTACGTAACACGATTATGTGATTTGTTAATATCCGTGTTGCTTGCAATTTTCTTTGAAATTACTTCCATTTCCCGATTAGGTTATTATTTTAGATGTATATTTTTATGCCTTGTAAGGTAAAATATAGAGAAAAATAGCTGATACTTCTTAAGTTATATTAAGTCATATTTCCTCAATCATTAAACTCTTTTCTCTTGTCTGATACAAGTATGAGACAAAAGAAGTGAATTATTATTTTAAGGAAAATCAAAAATCTTACGAAATATTTCATTCCAGCTTTGAAGCCGTGAGCCATTTACATTTTACCTTTTTTCGCTTAATATGATTTTCGCTGAATGATGTTTCTGAGATATCAATTCCACAGATCTGAAACATAATTAAAAACCAACAGTATTCCTTCACAAGAGAGTTCGAAGAATATTTTGCTTTTGTCAGTGTTTTCGCTATTAGTTTCTGCACGTTGATTCTCAGTGTTTGCGTAGCACGTCTCTTTTGTTTCATTCGCTATTTAGCCGCAATTAATGTTTCTGCTCAAATACTTACTTCTCAGAAAAATTTTGCTTAAAATTTTAAGCAAAAGTTTCAGATTTTACTGAGATTTTTAGTATCAGAAACTATGTTTCCTCGTGAGTTAATTTCAAATGCTTCCCAAAAGATTCTGTATTCTAGAACAAATTACCATCTTTCCTGTATTATCGAAATCCTATTGGCTTTTTAATATATTTGTCAATTTTATTTGATGAGGGAACGGGGCTTTACGATAATCTCATCAATTATAAGAAATGAACTCAATGATGAATGACAACGTTTTTCTGTACGTTAATGAAAAAAGCTATTCTGTTTCATCGTGATATTTTAATAATATAACATAAACATAATTATGTAAATAAATATGATTTAGTTCTATTAATTCGTTTTTCAATTGTTTTAAGTATTTTATATGCAAAAGTAGGTAAATCTAATTTTTCGGTAAAGTAGAGCAACTTTATGTTAATCACAATTCGTTTTTAGCGAATGATTTAAAATGCCATTGAAATACGATAACATATCATACTTTTATTAGTTCCAAATTAATTTTTTAAACTTAAATCTTATAAAGCATAAGATATGAAGTAATATTTTTAGCCTCATATCTGCTGTTTTATTTTATAAAAGCGGATTTTTTTTTTGTATAGTAGGTATTTATGTTATGCGAACAAGATTATTACTGAATTTAACCATTAGCTTTCGTGTTCGAAGCAATTGAACAATGCATTTGCTTATAGCGATCTTTATTATTTTCATTTCCGTAGCATCTTCTTTCATTTTGACTTCCTGCGGATCAATAAAAGGAAAGATGCATGTAATTATATTTCTGTTGAAACACTCTGGCTTCTCATGTATGTGTATCTTCTAAATAGAAAAAAAAAAGCTTTTTTTTTTTTTTAATTTCAGCTGAAGCACTCCACAATAATTAAAAAATAGTTTTAATAAAAATCAAAATAATCGAACACCTGAATATTTCATTAGAAGAAAATCTTAACTTTTAAACTAAAACGTATTTGGTATGTTAAAGAGTCTTGCAAGTATCGATTTCTTGCCCTTCCTTTTTTTTCCGTTTTCATCTCGATGAGTGAGTTTCGTTACGATAATTTTGCTTCTGCTTGCACTGCTAGATTCCGAAACAAATCGATCCAATGTCATGAATCTTTCAGTAATTTTAGTTTACTAGCAATATACATCAAATGTGTTATGTTTATTTCTTCACATTCCTTCCTTAAGCGATTCTGGGTTTTAAAAAAAAGTTGCGTAATTGCAGTCTGGCGACTGCTTTCAAGCGCCAAACCCTCTTCTGCTCTAAAAATTCACTATTTTCACATCTCTTTAAAATTAATTTTTTAATATATTCTCACAAAGCTCGCAAGTATTGATGGCGTCTAGGTGAGACGTTTGTCAATAGATACAGATTTCCCGGGTTAAAAAATCCTATGAAAACATTCAAAACAGATGTAAAGTTTTTTTAAAATTGTTGTCTGTTTTTATCATAATTTCTGAAATCTTCTAGAATATTCTTTATGTTTCTATAGAAGTGTTCTAGAATATTCAAATACAATGTTTAAATATCCCCAATCTGAGATGGCGTAGCTATTCTCAATTTTTTAATAAACTACGTTATTAGGCTATCTATTATGTCTTTGATTTAACTTGCTGCAACATCTACGAAATAATAGGACTACTAAGACTTCATAAAACTTGCTCATTCTATGGTTCTGTAGCAAATTGTGTTCTTTCTTATTAAGAGAGATAGTTACGGAATAAATCTTAAAGAAATATACTTAACCAAGTTATTCTCCTTGAATAAACTACATGAAAAGATATTAACAATGAGGAGAGTTTAAAAATGACATTCTTAACCAAATATTGAAATTGGGAATTCTACTTTTCTTAA
Organism: Nephila pilipes; assembly: GCA_019974015.1. Lineage (NCBI taxonomy): Eukaryota > Metazoa > Arthropoda > Arachnida > Araneae > Nephilidae > Nephila > Nephila pilipes. The sequence goes on along the minus strand of BMAW01064992.1, from coordinate 44,187 downwards.
TAACTCCAAAAACAATACGATTGAAATAACTCTGGATCCTATTCACTTCTCTAGTGTCCGGATCTGATGCAAATATTCACCCTCAACATTTCGCCTCACAATCGCAGAACCAGTATTGTGTTCTATGAATTTCTCTGCCTCTGCTCATGTTATTCACTTCAATTTTTCTTATATAGTAACGCTTATTTACATATATCACAGTTCTTTCATAAAGCGAGTTCTCCATATAAATTCGAAATAAAGTCACCCCCCCCAGAGGTTAATCAAAGGGAAATGCACACGATAACCCGTTTCAGTTATTTCATAAGAATAATAAAGCAAATATATTATCCCCCTCTGAGGATGTTGTGTTCACATTACGTAAGCCTTCTACAAGACATAAAAATAGTGTAGTATGTTTCATACCTTAAATTAAAATTGACTAGAAGAGTTATTAAACATTTACAAAACGAACCAAGGCCTTGCATTTCATATTTTAGCAAAATGAAACGAGAAATGAATTTAGATATGTATTTAGAGCCTTACGGCTTTTAATTGCTCATCGATTGCTGCCAATGCTCTTATCCATACACAAGCAAAGTCAGACGAGTAATTCAATTGGTTGAATCTTCCTAGAGAGGCCAACTCAACCAATGCGCATGACTATCATAGTTCTGTATTGATTCTAGATTTTATGTAACAAACTGTATAATGAATTTTACTTTATAATTTCCTCGAAAATTATCATCCAAAGCTATTCTGGCAAAATATATTTTAGGCACATCAATCAATTAAACAAATAAATTTCTTTTAAATTGATCCTGTTGTTAATGTTCCACCTGATTTTTAAAGTATAAAAGTGTCCCGCCACAAAAAAGGATGAGAATTACTGTTCTAAATAAAAAAAATAAAAATAAAAAAATGCTGGAGTTCGAATAAGAAAAAACAAGCAGAAATATAATAATTTTTATTAACATCTCATAATAAGTAATATTTAATCATATTGATGCAAAATTATTATAATTGGTATAATGTTGCAGATAAATTTCTATTTTTGTTAGTCAACCTCATTTGTATATTCATACGAATTTGGAAAAAAAATCATATCGTTCAACCAGTAGAACTTCGGTGTTGACACAAATATTCAAGTCACATTTCACATTTTCGTGAAATTTTGAACATTTTTTTAAGATCATTTTAGAGTTATCAGTGGGATGGGGGAGCGTGTGTATATTGGTAAAGAACATTTTAAAATCTTAAGCCATGATCAAAAATCGATGAAGATAGTGTTTAATCTACCACAAAATCATTCTTTTTTAATCAAACACAATTTATGAGCATTGCTTTGCAAAACGTATTCCAAAGCTGAAACACGTGTTTAAAGAGGCCAAATCAAGTGAAAACAAATCATTTGAAATTATAATTAGCTTACATACTAAATTACATTCAAGAATTTATAAACATTCTTAAATGTTGTGTATTAAATTAAAACGAAATAAAACACCCTTCTTTCAGTGAAATATTAATTATTGTGTTTTATAAATAAAAAAAGAATTCATGTTACTTAATTTACACAGGAGCCTAGAAACAAAACATTTGCAAATCAATATAAAACAACATTTTTTTTTCGTTCCTGTGTCCGATAAGATTTCCAATAAGGAAATGATAAGGTTAATTATTTAAACAGTGCTTAAGAGTGTAATACATAAATGCGTTCATATATTTAGAAAGTTCCTGAAGTCACCAAAACAACTCAGATACAAGATTTGATTCAAATTACAAAACATTTATACATTTGTAACAATAGTTTAATGTTTCAAGATGCAAATTTATTTCTAACAAATCTTTCCACCCTAATTATAGGAGATTCAAACAGTAGCGAGGTCAAAAAGGCAGTAGAGAAGGCTGTAATTATAAAAGCCAAATAGTACATCATCTAGAATGAGATAAATCAAATGTTAATTTTAAGAAACGCAAATCGTACAACAAACATTGTATATTACATAATTCACTAAAATTATTAGATTAACGTGCTTTTATTTCACACGTTGCAAATAAAACTTCTGATACATTTTAAGGGAATATTAATTTATTATAAATTAATTTTTTGAGGGGTTTCAAATAATCATGAAACAAAATATCATGATGACATGAACATTGGAGTTGCATTTAGGAAAGGATTTAAAAAAATAAAAACTTTAAACAAACTATAAAGACCTTTTAAATGTATGAATTTTGGTTTAGTAGAATATAAAATCTTTTCCTTTTTATTAGTATACATTTTTATTAACTCCTGATTCACCAATAAAATAGTAGATATAAGAATCATTAATATACATTACTCAAAACAATTAAAGGATATTGAGTTTTTGGGTGGATTAAGCGACTGGGGAATTGTTTATGTGATTGATACATGATCGACAGACGTGGTAGGCTATATAAGAAAAAATTAAAGCATGTTTAGCAGAAAAAATGCATTCTACTTAGCAATTAGACACAAAAAAAACCACAATTTGTGCATTCGAGAAAAAACGAATAAAAAAGGTTTCCCTGGACGGTCAGAAACGCTGAACACCTATGAGGCATGGAGTCAATGAGGATATTTATGTGGAGCTGAGGTATTCTATCCCACTCCTCCAGAAGAGCTCTTTCCAGTTCTTGGATAGTTCATGGGGGTGGTAGGCGGACAGCAACTCGTCGGCCTAGAATGTCCCAAACGTATTCTATTGGGTTCATGTCCGGAGAACATGTTGGTTATTCCATTCGTACGATTCCCTCCTCGAAAAGGAAATCACTCACTAAGTTTGCACGATGTGGCCTGCAGTTGTCGTCTATTAAGATGAAGTCATCTCCAATTGCTGCAGCGTAGGGACTACAATAGGTCTTAAGATCGCATCCCTATATCGGCGACAGGTCAGAGCTCCATTTCGATAGATGTAGAGATCGGTGCGCCCATCAAGGGAGATGCCATCATAGATCATCACTCCATCTCCGCCAAATCTGAAACTTCCAAGCACGAACGCAGGATTGTTTCTAGCGCCATATCCTTCCAGATAAAAACACACCTATCATCAGGATAAACTGAAAAACGGACTCGTCAGAGAAAAAAACATTGCACCATTCATTTCTCCAACAGTTCACATGCTCGGTTGCCCACTCCCTACCGGCATGACGGTGCCTTGCTCTTAGTGTAACACATACCATTGGTCGGCGAGCATACAGTCCTACAGCCTGGAGTCAGTTTAGGACAGCTTGAGTCGAAATTGTGGTGTCAGTAGCCGAGCGAAGGTGTTGCTCAAGAAGAGTGGCATTCATATTTCGGTGTCTCCGAGCCTTAGTGTTAAATATCTATCTTCTTTGGGTGTTGTTACTCGTCTTCGACCTTAACCTGGTCTTCGACCTGCACTTCTAGTCTCCAAGAAATGGTTCCAGATTCTGGAAATCACACTTTGTGCAACTCCAGTAGCTTCTTCTACTTCGGCTTGTGTTTGCCTCCCCCCCCCTCTAACCTTCCAACAATTCTCCAGGCTTCTGAATCGGTTAAATATCATCGTTGAGACATCGCAATCATCGAAACAATACACTTATTGAATGTCGATCACTCTTTTCCGCTTTGTCTTTCTTAAGTTGAAAAACAAATTTCATTCGCTGCCTCTAAAGCATCGTTTTTGACGTCAGACTCAAACTTTGCACACTCCGAAGTTTGAAAATGAGATAACTATGCATTTGTGACTCTCTTTTTCCATTTTCTGCTAAACAAATTTAGCTTATACTGTTATTTTTTATAAGACTTGAAATATCCTTTAATGGATTTGAGCAGTGTATATTCGCATGTATGTTGTTTATGTTTAAAATATATTTAAATATCTCAAAAGCTCATAGAGAAATAAAAAGTGTTAATATGAATACTAATTTGCTCACATAACGCTTGTTACAAATTTCTGAAGATATTAAAATTAAAGAACATTGATATCAATTTGAATATTTACTATATTGTCACATGAAAATGTCTAGTTTATTCTTAATTGCAGCCTTCTAGGTAACAAAAAACAGAAAAAGCCGTTATTTAATATTTTATGAAGCCAATGTACGAGTATACCAATTGCATGAAATGATTATAAAAGTTTATTTTTACTCTGGTTAAAATCGTTGTTTTTGTTCCGAAATAGTTATTTTTTTTAATTAGGAGTCATTAGAGTTTATTTTATACAATTACAAATAATTATGAGTTAAATCTCCAAAGCGTGTTACTAAGTTCTCTTACGCAACAAAATATGGGATGATCATTCAGTTTAAAAACGTATAAAAAGAAAATAGAAGAGATATGGATAACCGAATTTTTATGGTAAAATATACTTATAAATGCAGAATTGTGGTTAAAAGCAACAATTTTAAACTTAAAATATTCGTAATTTAAATATTATTAAAGCGGAAGAATTTACGTACCATTGTGGTATGAGAAAGATCGATCAGTGATCTAACTGAACTAAAATATGTGACCTGAATGATTGGATGAATGAGGTAGGCGCAGAAAGTGAGGCGGCTCATGGGAACCCAAAGTTTCCACGAAAGAATGCTGTTAACAATTCCTGAAAGGGAAAAAATAGCAAAACAGCTCACAAAAATTTTAACACATCTCATTCAAAATACACACACTAAATTGATACTGATAATGTCATGCAGCTTTGGATCATATGTCCATTAAAAAGTTTTAAAAAGTTATTTCTGCACCTTAAATTTGATTAAATTTTCAATATTTTTGTCTATTATGAAAATATTTTTAAGACAGAGATTATAAATATAGTTGTGTAATGGTAAAAAAGGACTTTAACACCCAACACATTTTTAGATTTATGAAATGCCCTTGCAAATTCAAAGATTCGGCTGGTTCTTATATTAATTTCAAAATGGTCAGTATTCGAAAGGAAAACTTTATGAGGTAGATAATAAAAATAAACTTTTTTTTTTATTAGAAACTTTCAATTATAGAGGTATAATAAAGGTAAACTTTAGCATGAGAGAACAAATAATCAAATAAACAGAAAGAGATATGCATGCAATTGATTCAATCTTAAGCTAATCTTGACCTATCTCTCTACGTTAAATTAAATCAGCTATGAAAAATAAATTCAATAATAAGCATCTCTTTTTTTTTTCGTTAAATCTCATTATTTACACCGTCTATAACAAGTGCAATAATATACATCTCCTTTTTTAATCTTGTTACCTACATCAGCTATAAAAGAAATAAGTGCAAGAATATGCATTTCCAAGGTTGTACATATTCTTATTACCTTCAACATCTGTAGCAACAGTAAGTGCTATGATATACATCTTTTTACATTCATTCTTATTACCTATATGTGGTATAATAAGACTAAATGAATATAGTCCGTTCAGAAACTATAAGACGATTTTAATTTTGATAATTATGAAATGATTAATTTTGATAATTATGAAGGTTCCAAATATAATTTGAACAAACGAATCTTTTTGTAGCATATTTATTATAATTTGGCTTAAATAGTTTGGAATGACGTTATAAATTATTAAGTTCAGAAAAGTATTAGAATTAATGAAAAACCACTCGTTAACTAATTACAAAAAAGGCCACTCTTCTAAAAACCAAAAACAAACCATGAAAATTAAAATGATATTGGCCCTCTATTTTTCTTTTGATAACCTCAAACAATCTGCTTTTGACTGAAATAATCAAGTCAATTTCAGAAAAACTGTGTCATTCTCTTATTACTTCCAGTTGATACGTTCATACTCTTGTTGGTTTTAGCATAAATTGAACGACATAATATACTCAATACCTTTTTCATTGGTTTCAAGTTTGGACTTCAACTTAGCCATGACAAAATATTAATTTTTCCTTTTTCGCACCTTTCCTATTTGGAATTAGATATATGGTAAGAATATGCTGGCATATCCAGTTAGCACCACTTGAATAAGGCCCAAAACGTATTAGAAGACGATATAACATAGCTTGTTATTGTGCAGTGTACATAAGTCCCGCAATACATTGTAAATCGATCAATCCATTATGATGCTGAAGGCTTCCCAAAGTATAACTGAGCTGCCTTCCAATTATCAATTGAAATGTAATTTTGGTTCATTCCTGAAGGCTTGCCAGAAGTGTTTGTAGCCATCGAGACTGACAAGGTTAAATCTCTTTTCATATAAAAATATAGTTTGTTTCCACGCATCGTTCCATGATATGACAATTTAAGGTCATTTGTCTTCCTTCTTGATGTTGTTTCAATAACATTGGTGTATGTTTCATTTTCATAAATTTTGTATTAGTATTTGATTTAAGACTCATCAAAATTGTGACAAGTGATTTTTTTTTTATTTTTATTTATTTATTTATTTATTTATTTTGCTGAAACGTTCGGAAATTGTATGAATAGAAGGATGATTTTCAGATGATATTTGAAATATTTTTTGATCGTCCCGTACTGTGGAAATTCTTTTTCTTTCAGATCGTTTTAATTTGTTTGAATCCTTTTTCTTTCTAATTATGGCAGCTTGAGAACGGTCCATTAACTTAGCTATTTCTCTTTGAGATTTACCAATACCCTTATAAAATAAATATTTACTCACATCGCCCTAAGATAACTATTTACCTTTACATATATTCAAATAAATCGTGAATAACACAATCAAAACCTGCACCTTTGTATCTTATATAAAGCTATCATGAAATACTAATGCAAGATTTTTAAATTTGATTCTGATATGACGTATAACGAGTTAATTCTTAAGGAAGTGTAATGATTTCTTCAATGGCTCTTTATTCAATTTTCAGAAAACTGAGTGGATTGTAATAAGAGTTAAATTAATTTTTAAAGTTGAAATTAGTAAAGAGTGTATTTCCCTGTCCATTTTGAATACAAACGCTTAAAATTTGCATATTATCGCTTCTTTAGAAATGCGCAAATTCTCTAGAGGCCTTAAAATTTCTTAACTCACTGTATATATCTCCCTCTCACTGAACAAATGAACTTTTGCTACATCTTCTCTCAATTGCATACCTGAAAATCCTGTTGAATATAAAACTAGAAAAAGTTGTTGAGTATTCATCTTTTTACAAAAATACATAAACCAAAATTGGAGAGTGACCTCTAATGAAAGATGTACATTTTAGAATAAAATCATTCAATGAATACATTGAAAATAACAGTCTTCATACGTTTATCCTATTTTGATTTCATAACCGTATAAAAGGCAACACATTTCAGAAGCAGTCCATTTTATACTCAGTACAGTACGTTCAGAATTTCAATTCCTATACTATAATAGATACAATTATTTCAAGTGTTCCAGTAAAATCTTGCATTGTTATAAAATACTATTATACTATAAACACACTGAATAAGAAATGTATATATATATGTGTGTGTGCATGTTTTACCAGCATTTTTATTTTATAAGAAAATTCAGACATTTTTCTGCTCAAAAATGCGCATCAAGATTGCAATTATGCTCCTATATATTAATGGAGCATTAGTTTTAAAGAAAGAAGATAATGATGTGTTCTTTCCAATCAGCCTGTATGCAAGCTGCCACACCACGTGGCATAGAGTGCTAAAGATCCCTGATGGTCTCCTGTGGTATTTGTTGCCGAATTAACTCCAATTGTAGGGCTAGGTCATCAACATTCCCTGGTAGATGCAGTCGCCTTCCCATCATATCCCAGACATGCCCGATTAGAGAGAGATCCCCTGACCAAGGAAGTGTTTGGCAAGCTGTAAGACAGTTCATAGCAACACGTGCCGTATGTGATCTGGCATTATCTTGCTGAAAAATAAGGCCAGGGTACTTAAAAAGAAAAGGTAGCAAAAAAAGTTCTAAGAATGTCGTTGACGTACCCCTGTGTTGTAAGTGTAACTCTAATGACAACCAAAGATCGATTATCAAGGGAAATGGCACCTCAGACAACTCCTAGTTCAGGGTCTGTGTAGCGTGAAATAGTGAAAGCAGGATCGGCACGTTGCCTTGGGCGTCTCCAGACACTTCTTTAATGATCGTCAGGACGCAGTTAGAAGCGGGATTTGTCGCTAAACATTATATATTCCCAGTCAACATCATTCTACCCTGATCGAGCCAAGCACCACTGTAATCTGGCTCGACATTGTGCAGGCATGAGTGGCAGGTGGCGTAGTGGTCGGTACGAGTGTAGATTTCACTATATCAGCCGTCTGTGAATGGTCATGGTGGACAATCATGTGCGGGTCTGATGGTTGATAAGGATGAATTATGCGCTATGACAGCTGATCTGACAATCACTTTGTCCTCCCGATCTGCTGTGGCACTGGGTCAACCGCTAGCATCATGACGCTGAAATCTGCCATTGTACAACCTTTCTTGCCTGTATCTTCTAATCGCAGCATTGCTTCGACCAATATGATGAGCGATTCTCCGATTTGCCCAACCACCTCTTTCAATCCAATGATACGACCTCTTTCAACCTCTGACAGTTGCTCGTAATGAGCTGGAATCTGGCAGCGAGGTATTTTTTCAGTCGTTGAAAGGTATCCTAAATAGCACAGCCACAGAAAATTTGACCATCACATTGAGAATCGCTTCTTATATAGACCTGCTGAGTGCGCAGTTCCGATGCACTGTAGCTGCCGGTATTCATTCATTGGACACGAAATTTTAATCATTTGCATGTTTGGTCCAAATGTTTTTGCATACGAAATTCCATTACAGTCGTGCAAGTCCTTCTTGGTGCGTCGTTTTTTTTTGTTATATATATATATATATATATATATATATATATGTGGGGGGAACTGCATACTTATTTCCCTACTAGAGTGTAGAACTCCTAATGTTACTAGAAACGCTTAAATATATAGTACAAAGAAGAGAAGTGATCGGAGTAATTCTTGTGAAGATCATATCTGAGATCGAAAATTTTATGGAAGATTGCTCAATCAAAATTGCGACGTAGAGAAGGTGACCAGCTGTGCAACCCCCCTCTCTCCCTTAGCCGTAAGAATAGCCGTATCAGCTCTCTAACTTCGCATGAGATTGCACGTTTATATACATCTCATCAAACTGTTGATATATGCTTAAACATCGTTAATAAATTACTCATCTCCAGTGGAATGATTGATTTTACTATCCCATTACACATACACACGAATATGTATATATATATATATATATATATATATATATATATATATATATATATATACTGCGGTACAAAACTTAAGCAACTGGTGGATTTTTTTGCCGTACATCTACGAGAAATCATCTGAGAGAAGAAATTCAGTAAAGAGAGACAGCATTTTATTCTTAAGCGATGACGATAGCGTAGTTTTGCAAAAATTAATACAATACAGTACATATAGTATGTAATCAAACAAAAAAAGGCTTTATTGAACTCATAGTATCGTTACACGAGCAGATGCTCCTTAGTATGATATATGCCCTCCCCTTACTGAAATGGCTGCTTCGCCTAGTCTCTCCATATTCAGCACCAGATTGTCCCACAGTTCTAGAAGTAAAAGTGCCCATTCCTCATTCGGCATCTGTTTCAGTTGTTGGGTGTTCCCTAGAGGATGTAATAGTGCCACAAGTTGTCTTCCCAATGCATCCCACACATGTCCTATGGTATTTAAATTGGGTTAGAAAGCTGGCCAATCCATTCGAGTGATATTTGCTGAACATCAGCAGTCCGGTGTGACCCTCCATTGCCCTCCATAAAAACGAAGTCTGGTCCAATAGCACCTCGGAACAGACGCACATGAGGAAGAATCACCTCCTTACAATAGCGATCTCCGGTTACAGAACCTTTGTTGAAAACGTAGAGCTCAGTACTACCATTCAGCTTAATGCCTCCCCAGTCGACAACTCTAGGACCACCATAATGGTCTCTTTCCGTGATGTTACTGGGATAAAAATTATGTCTAGATCTTTCTCCAAATTAACTGGCATTGAGAATCGCTTGCGGCACTGAAACGATTCTCATCTGTAAGGAGGACACGATTCAATTGATGAGATGTCCAGCTTTTGTGCTCCTTACACCATTCTAAACGGTTCTACCAATGGCCTACTTTCAAAGGGATGCAGAGTTCAGGACGGCGGGTGAATAGGCCACCTTTGTGAAGGCCTCTAGCCACATTAAACCGCGGCATTTGTCGCCCTGTTACTATATACAGTTGCTGAGCTAAGGGCGCTTGCTGACTGATATTGGGATCTTTTCACCTGCAGGACGATATATCGGTCATCCACTGCAGTTGCTTACCTAGAGCGGCTACCACCAACCTTTCTAATAGCTGTTCCTATGATTTGGAAGATTTTCCAAGCCCGTGAAACGACTCTTGTTGATTCCTAACTCTTTAGCTACACTGGTCAAACCCCGCCCCTACTCCAACTTTCCGATCATTCTTTCACGTGTGAAGTGGTTCAGATGATTTCTTCTAACCATATTTCACGAAAGAGCACATTTGCACTTGCAGAGATCGTCTTTAATTGCGCCTTCGTTCTTCTTTTTATTGAAGTCTTGAACTGCGCGCGCCGACGACACGCATACACTCATGTCGCCTATTACGTTTTTTTCTGACATTTGCATATACATCTTCTTTCCACTGAGTTGCGTGTTCATTATACTGATCGCAATAGCCCCTTCTCTGCAATTTCATGGCTATCTGCTTCAAATTTACATTGTTGCTTAAATTTTGCCCGCCAGTGCATCTATACATTGAGAACTATTCAAACTTCTTAAAGACTTCATTAAATTTAGAGCATTCTCTTAAAGTTTTAATAATTGCATTGCAAAACTAGATAAAATATAACAAAAAGTTTTAAAGGTGTTATTACTAAAATTATTAAAAATACAATCATTAAAAGTAGTTAAGATTTCACTGAAAATCTTATAATATGAAAGTAATGATATAGCTGCTATAGTTACATATTTATGATTTTGAAGATTTCTTTGATTACTTGGACACAGATAGTCTAGAAAAAGTACTATAGATTATATATAACAATTATTATAATAATTAAAATGATAACATTAACAATTTAATTCTATATATTATACTGTATTCGAAAAACTACACTGAAAATAATGATAAAGAATTCAAGTAAACTAAGGGTACTCCACAAAGAGGATTTACAAGTTGTAGTTTGACTACTTTTATCCTACACATTTTTGAACAACAGTAAATTGATGAAAATAATTTTAATAATTAGAGATACATAGATCATCTACTTATTTTCTAGTATAAAAGTCACATTTTGTAGATAAACCTGATTTATCTCATTAACATTTGTATGTAAATTTAGTTCAATATAATATTGATAAATATGAAATAAAATATTTAGACATAAAACTGAAAATTATAGAAAATAAAATTATTAGTAATATATATAACAAGAGAAAAAAATAGTTTTAAATATATTAATAAGACACTTCTCAGGAGTAGAAACATGCAAAATTCTATTTTTACGAACTGCATCTTTAATTATATAATAAAAATTAATAATTTTATTTTAAATCTAAAAAATAATCTTTGTAAGATGTTCTTAACAAATTCCAACTAGGCAAATTATCCTGTTATTTTTAATGCACATTTAAAAATTATTAGTACATATACTGAAACATATATAAATTTTTCTTAAATAAAAACTAATATTGCTGCAATTTAAGAGGTTTTTTTTTAATTGAATTTATTAAATTAATTCTTTACTTATATGATACTTTTATCAAATAATGAAAATCGTGCTCAGAAAAAAATTAAGAAATCATACAAATTCTGTATGATAAAGGAATGCTTTGGAATTCTGGCTGTTTAAACCATTTCGCTCTTAATTTGATGTTACATTTTACTTAAAATTAAATGACAATTAGTTTTTTAATATATCTTGTTTTTTATAATCTTGTATTTTAATATATTTTTCGCAATAAATAATAATTCTGAATTTCATCACGATATCTTACATTTACATCTGAAAAGAAATGAGAATTCTTACCTCCTTGTTCGATAATACATACAAACATGACCCAGGCCAAGCCACAAGCAAATCCCGTCCGACTTAAACTATTGTAGAATGCGGCTCCCGCTACAGAAACTTCTTGATGATAAAGACCAAATATGCAAAACAGTGTGATACCAGATGAAACAAGCCATCCAACAAATAATTTCCCCTGGAAAAAAATTAAAACTTTCACTTCAAGAAAAGGCAATAGCAACTGCGTGTATAAGTTTGCAATTTTCCAATTGCCTTCCTTATTAAATATTTCCATATGTTTTTATAGAACAAAAGTTAAGATTAAATAATTACCTGATGCTACAAAATACAACAGTTTAGGCTTAGGGGAGAGCATTTTATTTCCCCCTGATTTCTATTTTTTTAAGAAATATTTGGACTTGGTACACACAAAATTATTTCTGTATTTTCAGGTATCAAGATTTAAGATAATACAGTGTGGACCAAAATTCCCTCCAGACGAATTTTAAAATTTAATATAGTGTCAACTATATATATAAAATTGGACAACGATAGTGCAATTTGAACTGTAACCGATCCTATGCTGAAAAGTGTAGTTTTTGCAAATAAAGAAATAGTTTATAATTTCTCCAATAGTGGAACTTAGATTCCAACCATAAATATTGTGGGCCCAATCTCTGTAAAGAGGCATTGTGTGGTAGGATTAATTCACGTAAAATTTATCGTGCTTCGGTTTCCTCGCATTACGATGGAGTAGACCAGGGTGGTGAAATCGTGGCGCATTGCATGATTACGAGTTACGCAATCAGTTCTGAGAAGTCATTGTGGTGTCGAGTTTTAAAGCAGAATTTTTCTGAGAGTTCATAGTTTTCACCAAACGAGACTGTCTGGCAGTTCTAGCACTACCACAAAGCTATCATGCCTTCATACCGGAGATCATTCTGCACTATTGTACGAAGGTTGTTCAAAAATTACTTGCATTTGAAGGCACATGGCCTCATCATAGTAAATTGTTGTTAGCATTGAGTGGCACTCTCTGTTAAATGGAAAGAAAACAAATTTCACATTGATTCATAAGTTAATTCTGATTTGGTAGTCATTTGCTGCCAAATTAAAATTTTATTGCTGCCACTTCGAGCTTTCGACCTCATTTTGCTTCATGTTGCCACCGTCGATGATAAATGGATTCAACGCAATACACCAGAAACCAAGCGACAATCAAAACAATGGGTTTCTTCTGATGAATCTGTTCCAAAGAAGGCAGGGATAATTTCATTATCCGGAAGAGTTTTGAAGAAAAATATTTTTGAGGGACGAAAGACGTTATGTACACGAAAACGAGTAACTGAGACTTAGACAGCTGTCTAATGGGTCATGATACTTATTTAAATCAAACAATTTTTGATGCTACGAGCACCACTTCTTGGAATTTTGAAGGATTTATTGGACGACCCTCGTAGTTTGGTACTTCATTAAATTGGCATAAATTAGTCAATTTAACTGCTTACATAAGTTATTACTTTTCCTCCACTAAGCAAAGTAGATTCTATCTTTATCTCTATTAACAAACTCCTGACCATGAACGTAAGATAATATAAACAGAGCTCGAGTTATATGGCACTACTGAACTCTTCTGCAAAATAATTATCTCATGGAAGCCAAAAGGAGGGCCACCCCTGGTATTGATGCTTGGAGAGAGCGATGCTCTGGTGTCGTCCTCATCTCTTGAACTTAGCTCAAAATTACAAGGTCCGTTTCCAATAAGACTTGCACGTTACTTCAAAGTTCAACATTCATTAACAATCAATCAATTAACTTTCTTTTAAGAAACAAGTTTTGGAATCTTAAATTACATTTTTATTAGTTAAGTTTTAACAATTGAGATTTGAAATTTTTGCATACATAAGTTCTATTAGTTGTGATGCATTTTGAGGAATAGTACGAAAGGTATTTGAAACATAAATTATTACATTGGTATTTGAAAAAACTATCTAAGCCAGTTTAAGTTAAGATTTATGACATTTGCGAGTAAGATTAATAGGGGAGTTTATTTATCACTAAAATTGTAACAATTGTCTAAAGAAATCATTAAAATATTTTTATAGTAAATGTTTTTAGAGAGTATAATATTTATAATTCCAAAATACTTGTTGTATATAACCATAAAAAGATTTAAGTATGAAAGTAAATAGACATATATATATATATATATATATATATATATATATATATATATATATAACATACCATGCTGAGTTTATTTGAATTAGTTTCTTTTCTTTTATGCAAATAATACGCCAGTGCGATTCCCAATAAGTATGGACCCAGTCTTGTGTAAGGCTTGATATAAATGATATCAGTGTAATCTTTCCATCTGAAATAAATATCATAAAATCGAATGAATTGAAGAAAATTAAAGATTTAAAGACTTACGTTTCCTCTTTGAATTTTCTCAATGCTATGGTCATAATTTGTTTCAGATCACACAGTACAGATACAAAAAGTTTTCTGAACGTTTAATAGATCGTTTCGTGTTAAAATTATTTTGAGATAAACTCTATCTTAAGCTTTCAGGAGAATTTTACAAAATTAATTTTATCAAACACTGGTGGTCTTTCATAAAAGATTAAATACATTATATAAAACCATATAGAAATATCCACCTTTTTTTTTATTTTAAATCAAGTGTTTTAGCTAAACAGTACATGTTTCATTTAGTATAATTCTTCCTGCAAAAGGAGCAGAAGAATATATTTAATGCAAAACAACTCAAGAAATTTGTCGAGCAAATTTCAAGACTCAGTTGAAACGCAGATGGTTCCCAAATAGCTGCATTAATGCAAAATTTTACACTAAATTAAAGAAATATACATTAATAATTTCTAAATGTTTTAATCTGGATATTTAAGAACTTAATTTTTGTAAACAAATTAATTTTAACAGATTTTAGTTTAATGTTTGCTGAATGAATCTTTCATGTGAAATAAATTTGTGTATCCGCTTCATTTTTAAAGCACAGATTCCAATATCTACAAAGTTTACTGATTGAAATATAAACTTTGTAACATTCAATTCAGGAAATAAATTTTAACTACCTATAAATAAAATTGTTTGATTACTTATACCATACAATAAATAATTTGCAACATGTTTAACTAAAAAATTAGTGAATAAAAATCAACGCACATGGCTTGATTGAATTATCACCGAATTTTCAAAGCTCTTAGTTTTCTGAAAACTAAGTGCTTTATTTACGTAAAGCATTTGCTTTCTTTGTTCCCAATTGCCATTGCTCTGCTGAGCACTGAAGAAAATGGCGTCACACGTAAAGATGAGGTTGAAGCAACCAGATATCCTTATATTCATCCTAGCAGCTTATGACTTTGAGAAAACATGAAAAGGAAATAAAAAGCACCTTAAGGGACACTAATTTTTTTTGGACAATAAAGTGAAAGCATACTTTTAAGCCTGGTGTCGACAACAACAACCGCATTTCTTCTCCGACGCATTGGTCAAACGCGTTTGCTATTGACACAGTTACTGGGGAAGGAATGTGAACTGTGTACAAATGGTGAATAGTGCAATCATGCAACTTTCATACACAACAAGAATTGCAAAACTCAGGTAACATATAAGAAAAGTTTGTCCATGAAGACATCTCTTCTATTGCGAAAGTTGGGGCTATTCTAACCAAACTTTTATTTACAATTGAAAAAGACGATATTTAATGAAATGTTAACTTTTAAGAGCTTAAAGATATTGTTAACAATTTAATAATTTGTTTTACTTTAAAAATATTTTTTTCAACTCTTAAAACATGAAACGTCGGAATATCTTGCGCTTGAGAACGTTTTTCTTCTTTAGCAAAAATGCTCCACGGGAATATACAAATGTGCCACTCAAATTTTATAACTGTATATGCATTAGCATCATTATAATCTTATGCGTTCTTTAAACAATGTTTTTTTAAACAAATTATTTAATCTTTTAATTTTATAAGAGAACATATACTAGTAGTATAAAAGATGATCCATGCTCCTCACTTCTTAAAAATGGCAAATTTACTTCTGATCGAAAAAAAAAGTTTGCAAAATTTCTCGAAAATATACTTTCTTAATAAATGTATGTCTTATATAAATAATTATTATTAAAATTTATGAACAAAAATTTAATAAGATGAGTTTTTTTTTCAGAGAGAAAATTCAAAGATACATGGAATTTTTCACGAAGAGCAATGTTTTTTAACAGCAGTATTTATTAATAGAATAGTTTTAGATGTTAAGCAAAGGAACTCTTTCCATTCCATAAGCATTCATTGATGATTCGAATGATTTTAAAAGTTAATTATAATCAGATTATCAGAAATTTATCCATTATAATTAATCATTACATTTTAATATCATTTTAATAGTAGCAAAACTATCGGTAATTCTATACTCTATTTATATAAAGTTGTAGTGAAGAGTTAAATTCAAACAATACAAAAATGTTTCAATGCAAGGTAACTTACAGTGGCATAAAATCACTGAGATTTGAAAACGTGGTAACGTTTCCTAAGCCAGCGACTAGTTTATATACATAAGTGAGAATAAAATTCGTTGCGAATGTCAGGATGAAAAAAAATCCCAAGACAGAATATCCAACTTTCGGCCATCTGAAAAATATAAAAAAATTTGACTTGTATTAAGCACAATAACATCCCGTTCAGCTGTTTGGTTTCGTTCCTAAACGGCAAAACGCGAATGAAGCAGAAATAAAAGAAGTCATTTTAATGCATAGTAAATCTAAATCCAAACTGCATTAACTCAGATTTTAATTTTATAAAATATAATAATCAGAGTGATTACAATGCAGTCATGGGGTTTAAATATTCAATATTTCAGAAATTATTATAAATATGAAAAAAAAACCAATACCTTAAAAAAAGGATAATTTTCCGATTTTGTGTTATGAAACAATTATAAAAGATTTAAATTTCTTTCTTTCGTTACACGACTGACAGCTATACGACAGTTCATTTCTCCCTGAATACTTTGAAGCATATCGTCGATGATGTTCATACCAAATGCTGTTCAATTTTGAACGTAGATCACCGACGTAAAATCATCCTAGAAGTTGGTTTTCGAATACCCAGTTTAAGACTAGAGAGACGTGTTAACATCTCTGGGTTGAGTGCAAAAGAGTCTCACAAACTCTTTCTACTACAACGTGTGAAGAGTACTTGGTCCACCAATCTCGTTCTTTTCACAGTCATTGTACTTTAATCTGAGAAACCAGCGCAGAATCTCTCATGTCATATCGTATGAGATCCGTATGCTGACAATAAACTGTTTCTTCCTAGTTACTTTATGGATGAAATTGAAATCACTTTCATCTGGTGGCCCATACATAAAAGGGAAAGCACGGAAATAAAAATACACAACATCTACTAATTCTTCTTGTTATTGGCATTCAAGAAAGTATTTAATATTTGTTGTTTTATCATTTTAAAACATAATGATTATTTTCTAATCACCTTTTAAGAAATATTTTTACTATTAGAATTGATATATTTCTTTAACAAAAATAATAGAATTTTTGGCAAAAAAAAAAATTGTTTATCGTTCTAAATTCTGTATCATCACCTCCTCAGGGACTTGGCATTTTAAAGTAAGTACAAGGCTCACATTCTCTCCCATTTCACTTGACGAATTCTTTTCTATTCTGTTACATTTGTTAGCCTTTTCAATACCATGCTTTAAGGCATTCCTAAAATCTAATGTGAGAATGTTCTCCTCTTTACCACGATCTTAATTCTTTTAACAAAATGATATTATTTTGACTGAATGATCTAATTAAATGACAAATATTTGAAGTTAATTTTTTCAAATAGATTATTTTACCTCTTTTTACAGTATTGCAAATCTGATCTATAGATGATTATCATAAAGAAAACGCCCTTAATTTTTTTTTTCACGTGGACTGTAATGATACACAGACATCATTAATTCCAATTCAATGCATTTTTCAGTTTAAACAAAAGTAGATCAGTACTTTTTCTATATATTAAGCCGTAAGTATGCATTATGTTATATAAAGATTTGAAGACAAAGTAAGAGTAAAAATCCAGATAATAAGCATAACAATAATATTCGTAGTAATAGTACTGGTAATAATAATAACTCGTAATAAAAAACAACTTCTTCAATAAGTATGTGTCTGTTTTCACTTACCTCCACAAAGTTATCAGAAACAAAGGGCTGATTATATACATCTGCATATCCGTCGCCATGTACCAAGTCCAGCCCATACACTGTAAAAAGTGTCAAATTTAAATGTTAGAATTATTTCAAAATATTTAAAATGAAGTTCTTGAAGAAACAAAATGCGTAATTTCTAACACATGTTGTAAATATAAAATTTAAATAAGCATGTGATTTCAATAGAATATATATTTTTCTACAGATACCACCATAAAACAAATTGAATGTAAAAATATATGAAAAAATAAAGTGCAATGTATATTGCTCCAGAAAAATACGATGTTCCAATAGGAGGATGTCTGTTTCCACTGAAATTAAATAATAAGTGAAGCATATGCATAGATTATAAGATTTATTTAATTATTATAAATATAAAATTAAAATAAGCATGTGATTTCAATAGAATATATATTTTCCTACAGATATCACAGTAAAACAAATTTAATGTAAAAATATATGAAAAAATAAAGTGCAATGTGTGTATATTGTTTTAGGAAAAAAAGATGTTCCACAAAGAGAATGTCTGTTTCCATTGAAATTCAATAATTAGTGAAATATACATGGATAGTAAGATTTATATAATTTGAAGGCAATTATTCGAATCAAAAATTTACATACATGCAATAAATTATATTATTAGTATTTGGATAAATATAGTCGGTTGCGATGAATGTTTCTATTTGGTTAAATAAGAAACTATAAAAAAGATTAAGCTTGTCATACGATAAATGTTACTAGGCATTACTCTTCCATTGACTCCACACAGGAACTTGGCTTCTTTAAGTAATCGTGATATTTACAATCTTAATGTATCCAGAAGATTTTTTCTCACTCTCATCTAACTTACAATTTTCAGTTAACAAGAAAGACGCACTTACGAACTTCCTTAATTTTATCGGATATCCTTCTTGTCCACTAACACACATCTTCCTTTTTTCCCCGTCATCTGAATCACAGTTATACATCCATAACAATTAATATGGTGTATTTCGTTTCTAGCTAATAAACCAATATTTGAAACAGTTCGGCCAAATCGGCTCTCTAAGCCAATAAAAATCAAACGATTCACTCTTTGTTCCCTAATTTCAAAATGCACGAATCTTGTGACCTACCCTGCCTCATACAAATTCGACTGGCAAAATCCTTAGGGACTTTTCTGGTTATGAAAAGGTAGAATGGCAACGGGGCTAGTAAAAGCAGCCTGTTGATTACACTGCGATAAGAAACTATAATATAACTTTAAATTTGTACATTTGTGAAGAAAAAGCACAATATGCACATTTTAAGCGTGTGTATTTCAAATGGATGTGGAGAAACCTTTCCCGGCATTTTAAAAATTAATCAAAATTTTACTATAATGTTTTCCTTTCTCTGAAAATTAAATTAATTGTCTCTTAAGAAATTATTAGACCACCTGAGAAAATTAGCTTATTATACGTCACGTCAGTATCATTATAATATCCATGCGTTAGCATTTCATGACCTGAGAGATAAAAGTATACAGTTGTTAGCAATTTATTTGTAGATGCCACTGTGTAAAGAGTTATCAGATGGCGAAGAGAATTTTTTTTATCTTATATGGGTGCTGATAAATCTGACAGAAAAATAGGTGGGTTACTGAAACGTTCTAAAAATGTCATTTATAATGCCATAATTAGATAAGATGATTTAAATAAAAATAAAAAGAACTCGAAAAAAAGGGATTTCGACAGCTCGGGATGATTGATAATTTTTTTTTAATATTACCTAAAAAAGAAGTCTTTCGATTCGAAAAATTTCGAAACTTTTCAGAAGAAAGTTAAACATGTTACAGTTTGTTGAAAACTCTAAATCAAGTTCTATTTTAAAATGTACGAAAATAGAGAAACAGTGAAATTATTGAAGCATCTATGAAAGGAAAGACTTAAATCTGTTAAAAATGTCATGACAGATGGGAGGAGGATCAGTAATTATTTGGGGAGCTTTTAGTGTCCTAATGGATTGTGCGATCAAAGGCGAATTTCAGTTCGTATGGTTTTGCACAGTATCAAGCCGTTCTATATGATAATAGGCTATTGTTTGGGCCTAGAACAGACTTGAAACCTGCGGAAAACCTTTGAGATATATTATGTCGCAAAATATAGGCTAATAATAAAAAACAATTTCCATCAACTCTTGAACTGGACGTAGCCATATAAAGAGAATTGCGTAATATTTCTGAAATTGAACTTAGCCATTTCAATGAAAAACAGAGTGGTTAGAGGTTATTAGGGAAAATGGTAACACCATAAACATATCAACTTTCATATTTTGTTTAATTATATATATATATATATGGTCATAATTTGTTCATTGTGATTTTTCATTTATTTCTTTTGTTTTTAACTTAGTCTCGTTTATTACATTATTCTAATTATTTCAAAACCTAATTAATAGAAATATATGTATGGTAAAAATATCACGCACATTTAATTCGCTTAAATTATATTTAGAACTTTTATTTATTTCATAATTTTCAAAATTCATATTATCTTACAATTTCTTAATGGACTACAATATTGTCAACTAACTGTATACATTGTAGTGTTTCGGTCCCTTTCAAAATTTTTCAGTCTTCTAAAAAAGACCCAAGTATATTAATAATGTCCTAAAATTGATGTAACTAAAACAAGAAGAATAATTTAATGGTTCCCCATTCGTTATGTGTTGATTACTTTGGCTCATGTATGCTTTTGCAAGCTTCTGTCGGTCACTTTCGCCAAAGAAAAAAAAATTCACTATACGATGTGATATTCCTACAAAAAATGAAAGTGTCTCTAACCAAAGTGGCATTTCACTAATAACATAAATGGTAAAATCAGACATGTCTTATTTTAATGGCTATTTCTTTATTTGTCGTAACTTTAGGATGAGGCTTATTTCGCTACTGGCTTCGCGGTGGTATGTTGTGTAATTGGATTACATGGGATATGGAGCAACAATGGCTATTATTCCAGAAAATAATTCTGTTTACAAAACTTTATTTATTGATAGCTTACTAACATCGAACTTAGAAACAAAACACGGGCTAATGGCAACGAACTTCATAATGTTAAACAAGAACCCTATCAGCTATTATTATTATTTACTATTTCGTTTCAT
This sequence comes from Nephila pilipes, assembly GCA_019974015.1. Taxonomy (NCBI): domain Eukaryota; kingdom Metazoa; phylum Arthropoda; class Arachnida; order Araneae; family Nephilidae; genus Nephila; species Nephila pilipes. The sequence continues at coordinate 22,873 of BMAW01064992.1, read as the reverse complement.
TTCACATTTTGGACCTGTCTTCTGCACAACAAAGGAGTATTTTGAAATCGATGGTATTTGAACTTAAAAAAATGCACAATAATGAGAGTTCCATTGTTAGTTTGTATTAGAACCAAAACTACTGTTTTCAAATCAATAAAAAAAATTAAAAAAGGGTTCATGCTTTATGGACTCGGGGATGCATATAAAACTGTAGAATTAAGAACTGAGAAATTCAAATATTTCACTATGAACCACTGTTAAGACTTTCTGTATCCGAAACCTTGCATACATACACGAAACATCGAAAGGTTATGTATTAGTCCAAATTACGAAATAAATGGCATAGGATATCAGTGTTTATTATTTAAATTCACAAGTAGAATTGCTATTCGTTGCTATCTGAAAGGGAATTAGGAATTTTCGGAATCCGAAATGAAAGATCGTTTGAAAATTGCACCAACTTTTATTCTCGATTGAAAATTTCGGCGATTTTTGTGTTCAGTGGGACATAGTACCAACTTTTACGTGCAATGGAAAACATCTTCAGCTTTTATATTAAATATCAGTATTGCCAACTATTGTGTCCGATGGGAAATTGTTCCAACTTTCATGATCCATGGGATTTTACTCTGGTTATGGGTCATATGCATCATTCTAAATAAGTCATCATTATAGGTTCGCTTATCGCTTACAGTGATATTATCTTACATGGCATAAAAATTTCAGATGACAAAATTTTTAGAACACTCATATATACTATAACCTAATTCGTAAAACAGAACTTGAATATATTCGACAATCTTCTCTACTAAAGTTCTCGTACTCGGTACTAATTTGCCTTATTATGGGTATACAGCAATCGAAACAGCTTTATGTTTTGATTTTTGGAAATTCTTGATTCACCACTCAATTTATTCACTTCAATTCTAATGCTTTTGCTGATGATTGTTATTGTTACAGTACAATGTATCAAAAATGACATATGGACACTCGAACCATTTTATGGAGTTACACAGCACATTATATTTCTTCTCCCCAGACAGCATAGTATTTCTCTTATATTATAGAATACCAGTTATGAAATAAAAACGGCGTCTAATTAACATTTATTGGACATATCGTCTAAATACTTTGTAGTCCTAGGATAAATAAATCTGCATAGAAAGTTCGAGATGATCAGTTTTTTCCTCAAAATGTTTTACCTTTCTCTGTGAATTAATATGATACGCAGAATAATTACATTATATTCTAATTACCTTCGAAGGAAGAAAATTGTTGATATAAAGCAAGTTCCACCACCACTCCGGTGTACAGTTTGGATCAACATTAGCATCGGGCCAAAGAGGACCAGAGCCAAAATATGAATGCAAAGTTGAATAAACTGCCAGAATCATCATGTACACAGGTGTGAGCCTAATAATATTTAAGAAAGTTTTATTATTTTTGAATCAAACAAATGACACTTTGAGCTAGAATAGAAAATTATGCAAAAGATAATTAATACAACAAACAAATTATACAATTCTGATAATACATTTTTTGTTGGCTATTTTTATCCTTTTCCAAGAACCAAACTGAAATATGGGGCTTGGATTGAAATATGCCTTTTTAGAGTAGTGTTATGAAACTTCTTATGCACACAATTATACATAATTTCTGATTTCTGCCATTTTAATTCCTTACAACTGAATGTATAATATAATTACGTGGTGGAATTACTGTAATTTTCAAACATTAGAGTAAAGATCGTGAATGTATTCCTTATAAAATAAATTGAAGTCTTATAAACATAAGGTATATGTATTTTCAAAGTATTTTAAAATGTCAGCAAAAATTTAACTTATTTTGAGAATAATACATACATTAGAAAATTATTCTTCAAAATAATGCTTAAAAGACAAGATAATGAGGATTTATATGTTTGGTATAAGTGCTTTAATAAATTTTAATTATTCTCAAGTCATTTCTATGGTGTGAAAAGTATTCTTACTGCAATTTCTTCAATTTCTTAATAGTAAACTTTTGAATAGCTGTGAATGAGCAATGAACATAATTCCCATAAAAAATGGTCTTAAAATGAAATCAATTATATTATTAGATAAAATTAATTTGATTTTAAGACCACTCTTTTAATCATAAGAATAATTTAATGTATCGTTGTTAGTAAAAAATGACCCTAAAATAAGTTTATTGCTTTTTTTTTTTTTTTTTAATCTTTCTTCTTAAAGTAATTCTTTCGAAATTACTAACATTGAAATTATCATAATTATGAGCAAAACATTTTAAGTTTTATAATATTTTTTCTTCATATTTCCTACTTCCGGTTATCCAAATGAATTTTTGCAAAACATTTTCAGTTATTTGAAGTTTCCAGATAATCTGTGATGCAAACAGTGCAAAATAGGGTACAATATTACCCATGCTTTAATTTCCAAAACACAAGAAGAGTTCTGTAATCCAACCACTATATAACTGTATAACCAAAATCATTATTTAATCCTATTAATATGTTTTATACTAAGTACTGTCTATCATAATAGTAAGAAAATTAATGAAACTTTAATTTCACGATATATATTGAACTTGAAAAGTCTTATGTAAGGTTCACATAAAGTGAACCGATGAAATAATTGTAATCGTATTCTTATTACTTTATGTTATAAACAACGAATGTTGGCAACGTATGAATATAGTCGATACGAGATGTAAACAGAACTATTACTCTTATTCTAATTAAATGTTTATTTTCGTCTAATCTGTTGTTATTTATGAACTAGTTGATTATAAACAAACCTTATACTTATTATAGTGGAATACATTTTCATAAAAATATATGTTTAGTTGAGGAAATACCTATATCTTAAAAGAAATTAATTAGAATGTATCTCATAATCACACACACATACAGCCGGTTGAGAGAAAATTGATTAAGAAGATATCTATTACATATTCATCAGTTAACAATATTATTGAAAAATGCTTTGAATACCAAGTTGAAAAACACTGATTTAAATACATCCTTAAGTCTTAAGTTGATGCTAATCAGAGATTGCTTTCTTTTAAATGTTGAGTTATTTAGTTTTTTAAGCTGAATTATTCAAATTAAACAAGTATAATATATATATTTTTCTCCGAGTGGAAAAAGGTATTGTTTCGAGAAAAGATTAGACAAAGCTACAAAAATAACATTTTGGCTTGTTATACGAATTTAAAATTATTTAATTTTCATAAACATTCTTCTTGGAAATAGCCTATCTGTTTTCTCTCATATTTAAGGATTCTTTATAATTGTGAAAAATCTTGAAATCCTCATTTAAAAATTCTTCTAATAAGAAATATTCAGATGATTTTGTTATTGAGCATATTGATTATACAACATCCTTTAAAGAGTAATATTGGATTAGAAATAAAAATAAAATATTTATTTCTAATATATACCTTTTTCATTGTTAGCAATGCCTAGTTGAAAATGAAGCTTTTGCAAATTAAATAATATTTATAAAATTATTAAAATGTTATCATCATTCATTTGAAGAATATTCCAATTTAATTGAATTCTTCTGCTCACAGTTTAAGCCTCCCTTTTATTTAGTAATTAGAAAGATAAATAAATATAGACGTTCTTCTGTTATACTTTTGAGTTACTCAACTAAAGTTCAGATAATTGTGGTGATTCGGAGAATTACATATGTAAATGAAAAGAAGTATTTTTCCTTTCATCGTGTAGCTGATTTATTTAAAAATCAACATAAATTATGCTATCCCCAGACCCTCAAAGTTTTATATGTTGTTGTTCTTTCTAATTTCTCATGATCCAAGCAAGGATCCAACCAAGTCTACAAGGTTTTACTCCCTCTCAAAAAATTCAAGTACTATTAGATAGTGTTCACTTATATAATCTATTTTAGCATCTTTAAGTAAGTGCAGCATTTAAACAGAGAGACCGAAGGATAGAGGAGATGAAAATTAAGGTTAAGGTAATTTAAAAAAAAAATTAATGGAACGTTAATTCGTTGAAATTAGGAATCAACGCTATTGTAGCAATTGCATGAGGTACTTGCATCTTATTCCGGTAACAGCATTCTTTCATAGATTATAGAAGTTGTTAGTATTCACGGAAAATATATTAAGTATAGAGATATTAACCTCTCCCTTATTTGAGGAATAAATAAAGATATTTCGGACATAACTGACGATTTTCATAAATTAGTTTGGGCTTGACCTGAAGTTGAAAATTAGATCTTGTGATTAAACTTTAAAGTGACATACAGGGTGAGTTCAAAGTTACTGTCACAGTTTTACTACTTAATCCTGTTAAATTCTCTGAATAAATTCTAGGCCCAATAGCAACCTTCGATGAAAAAGTAATGATTTCAAAGCCATTTTTTACATATTTCTACTTTTATTTTCATAATTCTCCTCGTACACACAAAAGCTACAAATATCCTCTATGTATTACATTTTTCTTCTTTATTCCCAGGTGGCGTCAGTGGGACGAGAACTGGAAAAAAATGGTGACCCTCATAGAGATGCGATTGAGGCGTCGTTGAGCTTCTGAATACTGTGAGCCTAACCAGCCACTACCCTCCTTCTTCCGAAAGATGAAGGAACACCTTCAATCTGATAACGAGATGAAAACTGTCTTTACAACCTAGTGTCAGCAACAACCACCGGAAATTTATTATGAAGGGTTGACAGCGTTAGTCAAGTGTTGGCACAAATACTTGGAAAGGGGTGGGGACTGTGTCGATCAGTAAATTTTGCATATCATAAGGGATACATAAAGTTTTCAGGTACAACAAGAATTGTGAAAATTTAGTTATTAATAAAGAGAAGCGTTACTTCGCAACGAAACTTCGTATATTCCTTACCTTTGTTGTTAAGGCTAAATAATATATATACTTTTACAATATTTTTCGTACTATTATGTATAATATACCGTACGTAAGAAGTATAATAGAAAAAATGGCATTATATTTCTCAAAATATTAGCTAAACATAATAATGACGAGTATAAAATCCTACCTAATGAATCGATGCACGTAGAAATAAACCCATGGTATCTTTCCATCAGTTTTAGCAGCCTGCTTAAAATATACGAATGCGACTAAAAATCCACTGAAATAGATTGAACATATTGTGTTATTAATACTTGCATAAACATGTATTAATTTCTTCATTTGAAAGAAAATCGATATTTTTTTTTGTTAGAATGGCAATGGTAAGTATTTGTTTTGTTGAAAAACACAAATGCATTTTCAGATTTTGAAAGGAAACAAATTTGAGTCAAAATATTACAACAATTAAATAAGTAATTATTGCAAAGATGTCGATTCAGTGGTAACGTTTTTTTTTCTTTGCCATTTGAAATATAAAACTGAAATGCATATATAACACACATCGATCATCAACCCTGAGACTAACCCAGAGATATACCGTAGTAAACCAGTAACCAGGTCTTCAGAGTACTAACCTGCTCCTCGAAACGTGTGTCACCCTGTCGATCGACCAGGAAAGGTTTTGTATGAAGTGAAAAGCTACTTTTCCAAGGTGCCACTGTTTTCGATGGAACAAAACAGCAACGGAGTCGACGATTCAGAAAGCTGTTTATCGCCATTTATTCGCAACAAAGATTTATGGGAAAAAAAAAAGGAAAAAATTTTTTTTTTTTTTTTTGGGAAGATTTAACGACTGTATCAACTCTAAAAGGTGATTTCAATAAAAGGTGTGTTATATTGATGAATACCGCACCTTGCAAAAAATCGTTACTTAATGTTAGACTCGGAAGTTATTGGATCGGATGTGTTAAGTATATATATATATATATATATATATATATATATATACATATATATATATATATATACATATATACATATTTATATATAAATTGAATTACAGAAAACATAATTATTCTAAAAGATTATCACAATAATATATGATATTCAGAAAACATTTCACTGAAATGAATTGTTCTCATGAAGAAAAACAATATTTAGAAAGATGAATCTAGGGTAATACCCCTTTTATAATGTCAGAAAAACTTAGAACTGTATGTTAAATTTTCAAAAATTATTTTTAACAAGGCTATAAAATTGTGCAATCAAAATGAATCCATAATTATGTCAGGATATATTTATTATTTAAAATGTGTTGCTTCATAAAGAAAACAAGATATCAAATACTTTTGTAGTTATAGAATTCAATTAACTCAAAATACAACGACGTGGGAATCAGAATCATTTTACGAAATATTCAGTTGCAGCTACCTCCGTAATTTTGCATTTTCTATTTCAATCTGTTTAATTATTATCTTTATTTCAAACCATAACTTATTGTTATTTTCCACTGAGAATAAAAATCGAAAAGAATCTATGTTATGCAATAAAATAATAACATTTTTTATATATCTTTTACTTGCTTAGAGCTACATCACGAACTGAGAAACCATAGAAATTTAAGTCCAAATTAAATAAAACTACTTTAGGTAGTGAGGTGTGTTTACGGTAGCCCTCTGGTTATAATCGCAAACTCTCAGCCAGGTTTTTTTTTTCAGATCGTAGTTCGAGTCCTAATGCTACTAAAGACCCACAGTCTAATGGGGCTGATGCATATTAAGTCTAATGAGGCCACAAGTCCTCCCATTGGCGTGGGAAGTTAAGAGAGCAGGATACCTTCTGATGTGTCGTTCACGTCTCGTGAACTTTTGAGGTTCAAAATTAGGAGTTCTGTCACCAATCCGTCAAGTTTTGAGTGTAACGTTAATAAGCAATTAATCAATCAAGTGGTGAGGTACCTATCATTCATGCGTTTATGTCAATTGACTAATGCCCTAACGTCAACAGCCGTCTTTTCGCTTCTGAGAACCATACAACCAACAGTGTTAATTAAATTGAATGAATAAAGTACCAATTATTACCTGAGGAAGTAAAAGGAATCAACAGAATAAAATCCATTTAAAACTAATTGAAAGGTCCAGTGGTCGATGTATTCACCAATATCTGCTTGTTGTTCTGTGAAATAATATGAATTAGATATTATGAATACATATATCAGAACTATAAGACATCCTGAATATTTAGCTTATAAAAACTTTATAAATCATTAAAAATTAGGAACTGTGAGGCTTTATTGAAAAATAATACCACCTTAGCCATAACTTTTTTATTCATCACCACATTTACACAACTTCCAAAGCTTCATTCATGTTTCTTGGCTTAATTTTTGAACCAGTTCCACTACAAAACCCAATAAAATTGATACACACCCGGATTAACCTAGACCTGCGTCAAAGGGCTACTAAAAGTAACTGATTTTTCCGTTTTAAGAGCCTTGGAGCTTAATGTATCTCTATTGCCCCTGACCCCAAGCGCATATTTTCCAGAATTTTACTTCATGGTCTCCCAGAACATTGGGGCTCCTAACACAAGTTTTCTCCGAAATATTTTCTCTTTACATCCCTGTAAGGAGAGGTACAACATTTGACGGAAAAATTGCTGCGATTCGTACAACTTATTCCAGTTACACTGCCAGCTGGATAAGTTCACAGAGCTGTTGTCCTCCGATTCAAATGCTACGCTGCTAGCCATCGTATCTGAAGAACATCCCTTTACGCAGACATGGATTGTACTCCCTCGAGAACCTAGCTCCATTGTAGTCCAATTGTTCAGTAGTTCCGTACGTGGGACTCATGTAACCAGACAGTGGACTACTGCCTAAGAGGTGTGTACAAATGTCGCCGTTGCTCTGTACTCTAAAACGTAGTAAATCATGCCAATGCCCATCTCAGGAGGACCTTTCCAATCATCACAAGTCTCTGTGAAGAAGTTGTCTCCAACTTGATGGACATGCCCAAGACATACAGTGGTAAGTCTTGAATTCCGCTTTGCACCACTGATCTCATAGGAAACATTTTTAGATCGAAATTGCTCCTTCCCCGGCTTGCGAATGTACAGCTCTGGTGAGGATATGTACTCCCCTTCATCTGCTCCATTGTCCTGCTCTTCGCAAGTCTTTTCTTACTGAAAGTTGCTGGGAGGCTAGAGACATGTTAGAATAATAAACTTTGTTGCAGCATTTCTTGTTTCTATTTTATGTTTTGTTCCCTTGTAATTTTCTTTTTTTGCTGTAACTGTTTATAATCTACCATGGTAAATTTAAACAAAAAAAATTTCTACATAACACAATTAGACAGGACTGGCTATTATAGGCTATAGTACCCCAGACCATTACACCAGCAGTGTGGGCAGTGTGTTGAGCGACAGCGAGGTTGAATTGTGTCTTTTTCTGAGGCGCCTACACACCCTTACGTGGTCATCATATGTCTCGAACAAACCGGGACTCATCACATATTGTCAATCTGTGGTAATCCAAGCCACGTCACCCTGGTTTTTAGCCACTGTAGATGTTTCGATGTTTCGTTGCTAAAGGCATTAAACAAAAGAGCTCTGTTATTGCAAATCCGCTTCCATAAGGCGGAACACCTGAAAGCTCTACATCTGATTGTATCTTAGAGCAATCCACTGTAGGATCCATGAGTGTTTGCCGTCCGATCCTCTCGCCCCGTCGTCTTCCTGGTCACTCTATACCCGGTTCTCTGCAAATGAATACCATCTCGTGTCCACTGCTCCCAACATGTTCTGATGGCACACTCCGACAGATTGATCTGGTGAGCAACATGGCTCGTCGATTTGCCTGCGGTTTTCATGCCGATGATCAGTCCTCTCTTAAATTTCTTTAACTCTGCGAAATGTTTTCTCACATGCCTACCTTTGTTTACTAAAGTCCTCATCGATTCGGAATGTGATAATTGCGATTATGAATCTTCCAAGGATTTTCTAGGACCCACTACCACATTACAGTGTCTCTGCAGAAAGTGTGAGGTAATACGCATTGGTACCGAACATAAGACCTTCTCATAACAGGCATCATTCAACTACTTTGCAAAGTTTCAGAACTGTAGTTCTCTTCCATCTTGATGCACTATTTTCGATGTTAATAAGTGTATATCACTATCCCTCTAATTCAATTCACTACACTTCTTATTATCATCTAATTTGCCTAATCATGGTTCAGTTGGTGAGTAAGAAGTTAAAGTTTTATATGACACAAATTACAAAAAGTCAAAGAAGTTAGTAAATAGAAAATCGTGAAAAGCTCTAAGTCAACATTTTCTCTATGTCAGTGATACATTTTATAATATTATTGATTTTTATGAAAACTTTTTTAATTCAATTAACAGGAATGGTGATTGAGATTACATCCGCTTCTAGTAATCATGACGTCTGCTTTCAATAATTCCTTACATGAAATGTTTCAACTGGATTTTTGTATTCTTAATATTTTATAGAAAAAAAATATGCACGTTAATTACAGTTAAAACTAATTTTTAACCTGATGGCTTTTTTATACTTCTAATTCTCTACTTCATGTAAAAACAAAAAAAATACCCAAAAAGATACGTCAAATTCTGTTAATACTGGAATATGAAATGCTGTTTTGAGTGGGATAGATTCATCGATTAGGACCGGAAATAAATAAATATATCATTTAATTTACCTCATGAATTGATTTTTTTATTTACTACCTCATGTTCATCTAGTTAAAAAAAAGTAACATTGGATGCTTAAAAGCCAGGCTTGCTGATCTGTATTAAACGACACGCAGGATTATATTTAAGTAAATACCCCCTCTACATTCAGCTATTTTTAAAAATAAAGACTTAAGCAGAAGTGTAAAAAAATAACACAAAATTAAAAAAAATCGCTTATTTTACTTACTTATTGATTGAAAGACGGTTGCATATCCATGGCAAAGAATAACCCAGCACATGCTCAGAAATCGAATTCCATGGAGACAAAGAAGTTGCCCCTCTGAAGAAGTGTTTAGTATCTTCTCTCCGTTTGTGAACAGGCAAAAGCAGTTGAAAAATGGCTTGCATTTCTTTAACCATTCTACAAGTAAAACTTAAATAAAATTCTCCTCTCAATAAAATATCTCTTAACATGTACATAACATACTTTAGAAGTATCGGAAAGTATTAATTATCTTTATTCATTAATTTGGCGACACAATTGAAAAGTAAGGCTAATGCGAATTCTAATTCTATTAAAAATAATGTTCCATATCTATTTGGAAAATTTTCATCAAATTAATTTAAATTTATTACAAAGGTAAAGAAAAATACCATGCATTTGTATATCTTTTAAAATATTAGGATTTTTATGAGATCTAGGCTCATTTCTAAATACGAGGCTGGTTTTAAAACTACTTGCATTTTAATACAGATAGAAGCATTAAGGTAAATTGCTGTTATCATTGGATACTTCCATCTATTAAGCTAGCTTAAGCAAATTTCACATTGATTCATAAGTTAATTTCGATTTAGTAGTCATTTCCTACTGATTCAAAATTTGATTACTGCCGCTTCGAGTTGTCGACGTCATTTTACGTCGAGTAGTCACCGTAAATGATAAATGGATTCTTCGTTAAACACCGAACACGAAACAAAAATCGAAACAATGGTTTTCTTCTAATGAATCTTTTCCAAGAAAGGCGAAGGTGGTCTCATATGCTGGTAAAGTTATAACAATATATTGTTCAGGTGCAAATGATCTCATGATCACGAATACGAGTAACTGAGTCTTGGACAGTTGTCTAGTAAGTCTAAAGGCTTAAGAAAAACAACCATTTCGATGCTATGAGCACCATCTCTTGGAATTTCTAAGGACTTATTGAACAACTTTCGCATGTTACAAAGCTCCCGTCAGGTCCAAGAATTTGTATAAAACAGAATTCAAATTCATTTCAGAGTAAGTTAAAAATCACAACATTTCTTCGTCTTTTTCCTTTAAATTTTTGGAAGCTATATGAGATCTGACCCTATTTTTAATTTCAAGGATGAATTAAGCATAAACCTGACTTTTTTTAAAAAATATTTTCTGCATTACTATTTATCAAAATTATTCCAGTGCTATTTTTCTATACAGAGTGTTTCGAAACTCGTAATCAAAAATTTCAAGGGTTATAGAAAATACCTAAACAAGCAATTCACACCTGAAAGTGCATAAGTGGAGAGCTAGCGGTAAACCCCTAAAAGGGGCTGTATTGGAAAGCATAAAGAGCGAGTTTTCACATCATCATTTCTACCGTCAATTTCGGGAGATATGACTTTTTCCCGATTACTGTACGTCACCATGCCTCCTGTAATCATCGTGACACGGTTGATTCAGCAATATGTATAAAAATTGCCTGACATTATTGATAAAAAGTCTTGTTTATGTATGATCCCTTTTCGTGACTTAAACAATTCCAGATTTTTCAGAAAACTTTTCCCTCATACACGGCGGAAAAAGAAATAAGTTTTTCTTTCATTTAAGCAATTAACTTATATCAGCTTAAAAAGGTAGCATGAGGAAACCTCAACTTAAGGCTCGCAGAACATAAAGAAAATCCTAAAAGTATTAAGCTACAATGGAATTTTCCTCTAAGATCTCGCAAAGTTAGGAAATTACCTAGAGTCCAAGTTCGTATTAGAGCAATTTAAATCTACATCAATCGTAATAGCGCTCAATATTTTCTCTACATGAATAGGTGTTATTCATCACCTTATCATCCAATTACATCGAATCTAATTACCGAACATAATCTCACTAATCTTAAAATTATGACAGATTCCTACGTCATTTTTGACTGCGGAGCAGTAGGCAGATTTAAAGAAAAGGAGGGAATGATCTTTTCTCGGAACACTTGCTTCGCAGATCTTTCTGTGTGAAGACGTATCTCATCTTTCCTGTTCCCGTTCCTATCTATCTCGCGTTTGTTTCAAAACGAAGATAGATCCTATTATGGAGCAAGACTCGAATCCTGATCGATCTAATTATGAAAATTTTCATAATCAATTTAACATCGAAAGTATCGTCCAGATGATGGATAACGCATATACAGCAGAAGCACTGACCCGAGTTATCAACGTTGCTGATGCTACGTTATCGGCCCTCTTTAAATATCCTTTCGAAGATGACGAGAAGCAACGTAAAAATATTAAGGACTTAGAAGATATTATAGATGAATCTCGGAACAGATACATCACCGCACGGCGCAGTGAACTCCGCGCCGCCGCCGCCGCACTAGACGACACCGCCCAAGCTTGGGGTAAAAAGATAATGGATGACGACTTCACCATTGTCAAGGCAAAAAAGAAGTCTTCAAAAAATAACTTGGAATATTCTGCAAAAAAGCAGAAAATCGACGAAGCCACTCCATGTTACAACAAATTCGATCGTCTTACGATCGAAGATGTTCCAACTACTTCCGGAAACGAGATGGATGTCTCACCACCCAGCCCAACGGCAAGAAAAAACTCCACACCACCCCAGAGTCCTCGACGAAGGACACCACAACAACACTCTACTGGACCCTCCACCTCCAGCACTGCATCCGGAACTAGAAGAAGTACTGTTCCGCCAATCACCATTGACAAGATTCAGAACCCAGCAACGGTTTTAAAAAAGCTACAAGATCTGACGAAAATCAAGCTTATAGCCAAACTGACCGGCACAAGCTTGAAAATTTTTCCCCAGACGGCACATGCATACCACGTCATAAGACGCTATGTGGATGAACAAAAATTGAAAGGACATACTTACATGCTCCCCGAAGAGAGAAAGCTCCGAGCAGTTATTAGGGGCATGCCAGTCGACATGCCCACTGATGATGTTGCGGAAGAATTGCAACTTCTAGGCTTTCGTGCGCAACAGATATATATAATGACGAACAAGACTACGGGAGCACCTATGCCCCTATTCTTAGTTATCCTAGAGAAGAACGAAGATAATCAAAAAATCTTCAACGTAAAAGAGTTAGCCAGCATGCAAATAACAGTCGAAGCCCTACGAAAGAGATATGGCCCACCACAATGTTTCCGTTGTCAGGGCTTTTTTCATTCATCCAACTATTGCACACGAGCGCCTAAGTGCGTTAAGTGTGCTGGCGATCATCTTACGAAGGAATGTCTAAAAGACATTAAAACTCCACCAAAATGCTGCCTGTGCGACGGACCTCATCCGGCCAATTATCTACAGTGCCCTCGTAATCCAGCAAATCACCCACCTAAGCAAAAACAACCCCAGCCAAAACCGGAAAACAGTTGGAGGAAAAGAATGAACTCCGCGCCACCAAAAACAACAGCTCCACGTCAGAACTTTGCGATCTCTGAGGAAGACTTTCCCCAGCTACCCACTACATCAAAACAAGTACAACCACCCAAATCAACCCAACCATCAGCCAATAACTACCGCAAAATAAACAACCCTCTCGAGATGCTTAAAGACCCAGACGTCCAAGAGCTCTACAACATTCTGGAAAAATTTGTCAACATAGCAAAAAATGTACCCACACCAGCGGAAAGGCTACAAGCCCTCTTTAAACTACTCAACTAATGGATAATAGAAGAAATATTCTCAAAATCATTTCCTGGAATTCTAATAGCATCAAACAGAAAAAAGAAGAATTCAAACAATTCATCTCCCTCCATAGCCCGGACATCATATGCCTGCAGGAAACTTTTCTCAAGCCCGCAGAAAACCTTCAAATAGCAAATTATACTACCCACAGAACCGACCGAACCACCTATGCCGGAGGAGGTGTTGCACTACTAATAAAGACCAGTATTCCACACCACCTACATAGAAAATACTGCAATTACAATAGAAAGAAGAAACAATAGCCCAATAACCATCCTATCAGTTTGCAAAAGCCCAAGCAAACCGATGTGCTCACAAGATTTAGCAGCCATTTTTCGCAATAGAGAAAATTGCATTATCGCAGGAGACCTGAATGCCAAACACATAACTTGGAACCCATCAAGAAACAATAAACAAGGTAAAGTCCTTTATCAATTCACACAAAATAGAGGCTACTCTGTTCATGCACCAGACGAACCTACCAAAATGCACTACTCGGGAACAAGATCTGTGTTGGATATCTGCGTTTCCAAAGGCCTTGAATCTATCATAGCTGAAACAATACCTGCCCTCTCCAGTGATCACTATCCTGTCATTTTCAAAGTTCATATTCAAAATTTCGACTCTCCACCTTACAATAGTATCAAATTCACAAATTGGAACAAATTTCAAGAAAATATGGCCTCAATTACACCTGGAAACCCTCAAATCACCACCACTCAAGATATAGATGCTGCAGTTGAAAAATTCTCTTCACTTTTCAATAGTGCAATAAATACATCCAGCAAAGTAAAAATAATCCACAATTTTGTTTACACCATACCAGCATCACTACATGAAAAAATTAAAGAAAAAAAGAGAAAAAGAAAAATATGGCAGGAAACCAGATATCCTCCCCTCAAAACAGAATACAATAAGCTACAAAACGAAATCAAAAGAGAGCTTAAGAAGATCAAATACGAAAAAATGGAATCATATCTAAAAATAGCAGCACCTGAAGATGGTTCGATTTACAAGCTGGTATCCAGAAACAACAAAAAAGTCAACAAAGTCATTCCTCCGCTCCTCAGCCCCACGGGACTTCAATATAGTACGAAAGACAAATCAAACCTAATAGCTAACTCACTTCAAAACCAGTTCACTAATAACAGAACTCCTTGTAATGATTTTCATACCGATAGAGTAATCAGCTGTGTCCAGGACTTCTTCAGCCAACCACCTGACAACTATATCCCTCCTCTTACAAGCCCTCAAGAAATCCAAGATATAATTCTAAAGTTAAACAACAGAAAAGCTCCTGGTGAAGACGGAATAAAAAACATAGCACTCAAAGCCCTACCAATCAACGCAATCACGTATATCACAAAAATCTGTAACAAATGCCTAATCCTCAAATATTTTCCCCAGCCATGGAAAAAAGCCCTAATTACAATCATTCCAAAACCAGGAAAAGACCTACAATATCCGGAAAATTACAGACCTATCAGTCTAACAAGCTCGCTGGGGAAGATCCTGGAAAAAATCCTCCTCCAACGAATTGAAAATCATTGCAAAGAACATCAAATCATCCCATACTATCAACATGGTTTCAGAGCAGAAACATCCACCACCCATCAACTCCTTAGAGTCACTAACCTAATCACCGAAGGATTTAATACTAGAAGAATAACCGGTGGAGTATTTCTGGATATCAGCAAAGCCTTCGATCGCGTTTGGCATGAGGGTCTCCTATACAAAATGATACAATTAAAATTCCCGAACTACCTGATCCACATAATAAGGAACTACCTAAATAACAGATCATTCAAAGTGAAAATTGACAAAATAATCTCAGATCAAAAATCAATTCTCTCAGGAACGCCGCAAGGAGGGCATCTCTCGCCCCTTTTGTTTTCTATATTTACCAGCGACTTACCAGGGATGGAGAACATCACCATCTGCCTCTTTGCGGACGACACTGCAATTCTCACGCAAGACAAAAAACCCAATACTATAAGAAAACGACTTCAAAAATACCTCATATCATACGAAAAATGGCTAGCCAAATGGAAAATTCAAGTAAACACCGAAAAATCTCATGCAATTTTCTTCAGCAGAAGAAATAATCCATTTCTCCCTCCACTTAACTTGTTAAACAGAACAATAGAATGGACCACCAAAGTGCAGTACCTCGGCATTACACTGGATCGACTGTTAAGATACAATAAGCACATTGATAATCTCAAGAGAAATTACTGGAAAAAATATTTTAGCATCCACCACCTAATTAATGCAAGAAGTATCCTCTCGATTGACAACAAGCTACTGATTTACAAATCCATCCTTAGACCGCTCCTGTTATATGCATGTACAATCTGGGGATGCACCTCAAAAAGTAATATCATCAAGTTACAACTCATACAAAATCAAACATTAAGAAGTATTGTTGGAGCTCCCAAATTTATTTCACTAAACTTACTCCATAAAGAATTAAATACCCCAACCATTGCAGAAGAAATTGTGAAACAAGCAAATAAATTCTACAAAAAAATCTGGACTCATAGTAACCCGAGCATACAAGAGCAGAAAATCTACATTTAAGCTATAGGACGTTTTCCCTATCCTCACCAATCGATGTACCGAGAAGAAGCAATTCAAAATTCTCTCTCTTTCTCTAACACTTAATTTCGAGCACTATTACTAGCACCTTCTTTTCTAACTCCCCCTCCTACCCACTATCCATTCTCCCTCTCCTACCCTACTCTTACAGCCACCCCTCTCTCTTTCCACTCCACCTACATCTCCCTCACACCTTCCCCTTACACTCTCCACTCCTCTCCTCCCATCGAAAGCGTGCAGTCGCCCACATCCACCTCCCCTACCACAGCTACTGCCCCCGCCCTATCCTCTCACTACTATCCTTTCGACCGAGATCTCTTTTTAAAGTCTCATCATCTATACTGATTTTTCACAATTGAAAAATCAGAAACTACAATATTGTTCTATTACCTTATGTAATTTTCCTACAGATTAATCACCATCAACGGAGAAGAAGTTCCTGGTCCGGAACTGGTCCTCATGAAGTATATATTCCGTGACTTGCTTCGCAGATTCAATATCTGTGAACATCACGCTTTAAAGTTATGCTTGTTAAATTTAAAATAAACTAATTGTTGTTTGCCTTTGTACCTCGTGTCTTTTAATCTTTCACAGTTGTTTATCTGGCCTACACCTTCTGATAGGAAATAATGGGGAACTGGTGATTTTATTAACTCTCCTCCCAATAAGCTTCACCAAATGATCAAATTTAGTTTGCTCGACCGTAATGCCAACTAACCTAAAACTAGCTTCAAGCTGTATGAAAAATAGCTTTACATTACGAGGTCAAAAACTAGGAACCTTAACAGTAACTCTGTCACAACCATTATTTGAACCCACAGTTCCTTCACTTTTAGTATCTGTACTCTCTTTATCTTCAAGCGACATCTCAATATGAGCGAGTGTGAAAATGAGTGAGTGATCGTGAAGTTTATTGGCGCAAGAGGAGTGAGTGAGAATGTAACTAAAAGCCACTGGCGCAAGAGCCAGATGTGGCTAAATCGACATCTCAAAGTGACTATAAAAAAGTAAAAAATTTTACCGACCAATTTCCTGCCTCAGAGGTTCGAACCATAGATAGGCGTTTACCAATTCACAGGTCTCAGGAAGTTTCCGACGGTCAGTATATCTTTCCAGCTTGCTTCAATGCTCTAAAGCTTGACGGCAAGTGCCTCAGCATCTAATTAGCCTTTCCAGGAGTCGCTAACTCTTGTTCTTTCACCGGGTCACCAGCTTATGGGAAAGGGAAATTAATGAAACCATCGGTTCCCCATTATATCCTTTCAGAAGGTGTAGGCTAGATAAACAACTGTAAAAGGCTAAAAGACACGAGATACAAAGGAAAATAACAATTAGTTTATTTTAAACTTAACAAGCATAACTTTAAAGCGTGACCTTCACAGGTCTGGAATATGCGAAGCAAGTGTCCGGAGAAAAGATCGTTCCCTTCTTTTCTTTGAATCTGCCTACTGCTCCGCAGTCAAAAATGGCTCAAAAATTGACGCAGGAAGCCGCCACAAAATTTCCTTCCTCTGAGGAAACGTTGTCGACTTCCTTAAAACCTACCAATTACCTATTCTTCTGGTTCTAATTAGCTTCTATTTTCCTTTTTATTGCAATAAAATCTTCATTTAGGATGTCCCAGTACAAATGAAGAAAAAAAATTCATAACGGATTTTTGCGGATGTGATATAAAATTCTGTAATAACAGTAGTATTTTTATTGCAATGAACTAAGAGCCGTGTCGGCCTAGTGGTCAAGGAACGAAAACATTATGGTACTGATGACCATGCTTTTGATGCACATTAAATCTGGCGATGTTCCAAGTCCTATCTTGGAGAGGTGTGAAAGGTTGGAGGAGGAGGTTGCTCAGGGTTTCATCCTATTGCACTTCAACAACATTCCAAAATAAGAGTCAGTCACAAAGAGCCCTCGCGTTGCTTGTAAGTGTGACATTAAGAAAGTAATCGATTTGCGATAAACTAAACAAATTTAAAAGAGTTAGAAAAATCAAGAAAAATTTTTAAGCATAAATACCTGGTAAAGTGTTTTGTTTGTTATCTTTTTCTATATTCAATTTTTGGGCAGTTATATTTTCAATATCACTACTAAAATGTGGTCTTTCGGAAGCATTTTGCTCTATTGCCTTTTTCTCTTCTACATTTATTTCCATGAAATATTCGTAACCAGTGATTGAGCTTCCTATTACAGCCAGAAGGGCGAATATGAAGATAAAAAGTCTAAGGAAACAAGTATAAATAGAAATAAATTCATATATAATACTATAATTATAAAAGTAATTAGAGAAAATAATAGTAAATACCCATTGCATGGAATGTTTAAAAGAAAAATATTCATATTCAAGTGAATTTCATTAGAATTATGTACATGAAAGAACATTTTAAGCATCATAAATCCATTCAAAAATATAATTTTTATATTAGGTACAATAATTTGCAAATGTTTTTAACAACATCATTAGTAAATTCCAAAATATGTACATTATTTTTTCAACCTCAGCTACAAATGCTAATAGAATTTTTTTTTTTTTTTTTTTTTTTTGCATTTGTTAATGAAAAAAGTTGCCAACTTGTAAAATAAATAATAGAATAATTGTAACGAATCTAATAAAAACTCTTGACAAACAATCTATCTGATTGAACATATTGAATAACACTCTGTCTGGCAGAGAAAATACAGCAACATGAAGATTTGGCTGTATAAACATGAGTAAATGAACTGACTTGACACAAGGTTCAAAATGAAAATTTGTCACATTATTAATTAGGGAAATAAAATAAGAAGTAAAATCCTAGTGAATAAACAATTATTACTCTTTGTCTCAGGCAACCTGTTTATTTAGTTACCTTTTGTTACAGGAGGTTTTTATAATGACTTTCCTTCATTATTTAACTCTATAGCCCTCTTAGACTAATTAAATAGCCAATAAGTTCAAAATTCTAATTAAAGATACGTATGAGAAGGATAGCATAATTTATTATATATTAAAGAATATGTGAAATCACTCTCCCTCTCTCTCTCTCTCTCTCGAATCCCTCTTAAATCAGGTTTATGCTCAAATAATAATGCATTAGGTTACCAAATCATTATTATTTGAAGTTCAATCACTTTTCGATTATAGCATATTCGACTCAAATTAGTCTGATCAGGAGTTACTTTCAACTACCTTCATTAAACTATTAATTATGATGATCCAATCTACAACATAAATTTGGTTATGGTTATCCTCAATCTCCCTTCTCTTTCCTCTCAATTCTATTTCGCTTACATATCATTATCTTTATTTCAATCGACTGGACTTCAAATCTACAACTAATTTGCCTAATTACATTTCATTTGGTTGGCAGAAAGTTGTAACTGCATGCAATTCAATTCAAATAACCAAATAGTCCCCGATGTTAATCAGGATAAAATCACGATTAGCCTTACTTCATAATATGTCATTTAAGAGACGCTAAGCCACTGATGTGTCCCTGGGTTTCAGCAAACTTGTGAAGAGTTTCTTTTCAGACCAACAACAAGCTGGTCGGTTTTTCCGTCGTATTACAGAGGAAACAGGCATGTGAAGAACATGTGTTGATTAAGCAGATTATGCTAGAAGGGCTAGTGCATCTAGATAGATGCCAGAGCACTTAGATCGAAGCCTCCTCTGGAATACGGTAACGTGCCCGTTATGCATGAGTATCAATATTGTACAGGATGTATTGGATGCTACAATATACGTCCTTTACACGCATAGTCTTCTATACACAGACACCAACGTGATAGATTGGAATAGTGTCTGAAGAGAGCCGCATGGCTGGCTGAATGACATAACATTGGTTCAATGACGAGTCTTGCTTCTGTTTAACTTGTGACAGTCGCCGAATAAAAATGTGGTGGCGACGCAGAGAAGGGTAAGATCGTACTATGACTATTGAACACACTACTGTTCAACAACGCGGCATCATGCCATCGCATTGAACAGCCGATCAATTATTGCTCGTATCAGATATATAATGATAGCATGAGGCGAGTAAAGTGCTGAAAATATGTTTTCCGGCAAAGCAATTCCCCACCATATACGGCAATCAATAGCAAACTAGCACTTTAAAGCACCCATTTGAGTTTTTGGCCAGGGATGTGTCTAGATATCTCACTCATCGAGCATGCGAGGGTTAACCCATGGTTTGCTAGATCTGCCGAGCCTCAGAGTCCAAACTATGAAGAATAATCGAAAGCATATGGTCATCCATCCTTTTGAACACTATCCGTTCGCTTATTTTTCCTATGCCTTGAAGTATTGCTGCTTGTAACTTATGGCCTACTCCCTACTGATTACTCTGCCTACCCGATCGCTGTATTGCCTTGTTTGTTTGATGTTTTTGTCACAATCTATCTATCAAAGCATTATCTCTCTGTCTACCAATTTTTATCACAATCTACTCACTATTTCATGTTGTCGACAGGTAATGCGTACACTTCTTGAATATTTTTAAAAAAAATGTTGCGTGGAAAGAAATTCTTAGAATTAAGTTAGTCTTAACAACGCATTATATTCTATTTACTGAATCAATATGTAATGGTTTGTTTTGAGAAAGAAAATAACTTTCTTATATAAAGAAAGTAAAACTACCAATAAATGTTAAGAAATAAGTTAATATAATAAAAGTTATGTGACTTATGAAGTCAAAATACAAAAATATTTTGTTGAGAAAGAATAAAAATGCATTTAAAATAAGAATTGAAACTGTGATTTCTTATTACATCAAACTATTAAAACTTATTCGAAGATAATAAATAAATTTACATAAATGTAAAAGAATTGAAAGACTCTTATAGAAAAAAAAAGTTTCAAGAAGAATTTAAAAATTACATCACAAAAATGCCACTAGTGCCCAATTTCTCCGGAGCCTGTTGACAAGTCACCTTTGAATTGTTTAGAGCTGACTTTAATTGTTCACCAAATAAAGAAAATGGAACTGAAATAAAAATAAACTTTATTAATAGTAAAGAATTCATTTTTTGAAATTATTCTTGGTATCAATAATAGATTTTTTTCTAATTCATTAAAATTTAATGACACATATACGCGAGTATGATCATGATATAAAACTGTAAGCAATTCACAGACCAAAAAGATTACAGTTTTCTTTTCCTCTAGTTATCTGGACTTTATTGTATGGGCTTGAATAAGCAATTGAATACTATATCCAGTCACGTAGAACAAAAAATAAATTTAATGAAATAAAATAGAATTGTGAACTTGTGATGACCTTATAGTCAATTACGATTTTCCGTAAGACTGACATTTGATGACTTTATGGTTCTCAAAGTGTGGTTTTCTAGAGGAATTGTAATTTCACTTAATACAATTTCAAATTGTAAAATAATTCCATCATTCAACACTTATTTCTAGTTTTATTAGTCTGATACTTTTATTCAACATATAAATAGTCTTAACATGCTTATAAATTCATAGTAAACAACAAATACATCTAATAAAAATAAAGATTAAAATTAAGAAAACTAAAACTCTTAATTTTACAAAACACAAAAACATGTAGTACAATAAAATAAAAAATACAAAAAATTAATCTAAGATACTATAATTATCTACAATGTAAGCATAGAAAGTAAAATGTAAAAATGTCATTAAGTTGGTGAAAGTATAATAAACTCAATATTCCATAAAAAAATAATAAACACCTAAATAACTATATTGTGCATAGTATAAAAAATTACAACCGAGTACACAATATCTAAACATGAAAAAAATAACGCATATCTCTAGAAAAAAGAATTAAAGAATTAAATTCGTAATTGAAGATAAAATAATTCTATGCTGTCTCAGACTTGGGAATAAAAATATGTATTTATACTACTATTACGGATCAAATCTATCATACCTTAGAGAATTAATATAAAAAAAGGAATGAAATCAAAATAAACAAATATCTGAAATCAAAACAAAAATTCGACCGACGAAAAAAATAAAAAAGGAAACAAAATCTTTAACCAAAGTAAATAAGCATATCCATTAAAAAAACATTAAACTCATTTAAACACATAATTAAATAATTTCAACTAAAAAAAAGAGTTTAAAATTGTTTACCGCTTAAGCGAACACGAATGAATGAATTTACTTCCAATAGAGGTCGCAGCATACCTATTGCCAAGAAAGCTTTTGCCACTAAATTCATTTAATTGACTGATAAGTGATACAAAAAAAATATATTTACTAAAATCTATTTATTCTATTTATTTTAAAAATTAATTTCAAAACTGCAATTTAAACTTGGAAAAATGGTCTTAAATAAGTTTTAAAATATTTTTCATACTAACCAATAAGCATTCCTAAAAAAATTAAAATTCGAAATATATTTATTCAAAAACCTATAAAAGGAACCAAAAATAAGTCACCATATAGTGACATAGCTTTTAATTATAAATATTGTTTTTAAAATGATTAATAAAACAAACAATTATACGAACATGTCAAAAATTAAAGTTCGAAGAACTAATACGCGATTTTATGCAGGCCATTGAATAGAAGTTAACTAACTTCGAAAAACGCTTGCAAATAAACATGCAAAATACATTGTGAAAGAAAAATTTGTTTATCAGACAGTCAGATGCCGATTTTATGTAAATCAGTTACTCTGCATAAATCCGTGGTAAAACGCGGTGGGCATTAATCTTCATCAGTGACCCCAAGCATTTACATTCTTAATTAAAACTGTATTCCTTATCTCACACGCATTCCCGACTCAACGAGTTAAAGAGCACTGAGGGGCCTCGAAATTTGACACTCCCAAGCCCAGTCGCAAATGCATTCCCAGTATATATAT
>BMAW01064991.1:0-15202 GCA_019974015.1 Nephila pilipes | reverse complement strand
CTTCTTGTTTTCTTCTTTCACAAAATCACCTATCAATGACTTAGCTGTTTTGTTACTTAGATTTCCATCGGCGCCTCGAAAGTTTCTATGTTCAGTATTATCATTCATATAAGCATTTAATCAAAAAAAAAAAAAAAAAATTACATTCTCCCTCGCTCGCTCTCCCCCCCCCCCCAATTTTCTGATTAAAAGAAATGTAATGTTAAATTTCTGAAAATTTAGATACCTTTTTTAGGTATTTTTATGACAGGTATAAAACAATTTAAAAAAAAAAAAATAGAGAAAAATGTAGTTCGTAGTCTTAATCCATTTCTTTTTATTTCGCATTTGTCTGATTTATATTTTTCGAACATATTACTTTTTAATGGATCACTTTTGACAACAAATTAGATATCTTGAAATACAATCCTCATAAAAGAATTGTAATATTTCGGAAATATAGATTGATATAACGACTCTAGTAATACGTTAATGAGCTATTTTTGAATTGCAATTTCTTATTTCAAAGTCTAAAGAAAATCGAAATTATTGTATTTATAACTTTTTCATACTTTCAAAGATTATTTAAGCTGTTAAAATGCTCATAATTCTTATGTGTTAAAAGTGTTGAAGTCTTTTCTTAGAAAAACGTTAAATGCTGTAAAAAAATTTTTTAGATCGTAATTACTGTGGGAAATAGTAAAATTATTTAGTATAATTAGTAAGAGAAACAGTTAATATGTTCCCAGAAATATTCAAAAGAAATTACGTTTTTTTGTGGCAGTGGTTCTTATTGGAGACTAAATTAATTTTTTTTTAATGATGTCGCATTTTTGTTAAATGTGCAAATTTATTCCGAAAGTAGTTAATTTCATTTGATTTTGGACAAAAAGAAATAGGGTATTTCAATTTGAAAGTTTTAGTTTATCTTTAAATGTAAAATTAGCATATTGGAATAAAATTTATTCCGTCGATGGAATATTTGAGTACTTCCAGTGTTTGTAAAATTTTTTTTTTTTTGTTAAGGGGGTTTTTTTTTTTTTCCTTTTTCTTTTTCCATTTGGTGCGTTTCACAGTTTCATAAAAAACAAACGAATATTTTAAGACAAAAATTACTCCTTTTTCCTTCCTGTTCATATGAGCAAAATAGGTTTGTAAATTTATTAAAAAAAAATTCTATTAATGCAATATTATATTAATATTCCTCAATTAGTACTTCAAGAAATCTCATTTTAGGAAAGATATTAATAGGAAACCTGAAAAAATATGTTTTAAATTTGATTTTAAAAAAAAACATCGCACGAAAATTACTTGTTGAACCATTGGAGATGAGCCTTGTACATTCTGAATCAGAACCACATCTTGAACCAGTCTCACTATCCTGACTTCCAAGCTATAAAACGCAAAAAATTACTCTGAAAATTAAAAAGAAATTGACAGAAAATATAACTTGGTCTATTAAAGATAGAACTCATGTAAAACATCTTTGAAGTTATAGTTAAAACGTGTTTAAGAGTCAATCTGACGTATAGTAGCAAATATTATATATGTATATTAGGCCGAAATATAATATTCATCTTTCAACTTCATGTTCGAAATTATATTAAAAAAAAAAAGAAAACGAGAAAAAAACACATTTCACTGAAATGCGGAATTCTTTGATGTTTAAATTCTGTTGTCTATTTGGCTACGTGATTTTTTCAAAATTTATTTTCCAATCGTTGAGTTAAATAATTGACTGTGATGTCTAATCTTGCTTAGCAAATTTTTTTAGCTCGAATAGATGTACATATATGTATATTAACGAATTGATGTACACATTTATATGTATATTAACAATTTATAAAAACTGCAATCCTGCGCTTTTGTTATGAAATGTATTAAATCTCTCATTAGCACGGTATAATAGAAGGGAAAAATTGTAAAATTTTGTATTTGAATTAGTGGACAGTCCCTAAATCAACTTGTTGAGCTTCGGATATCCGAGTATTTAGTAGGGTTGCTATATATATAGATTATCTGAGGCCTTTCTGATAACAGTTTCTATCTAAGAATGACTTCATCACTTGGCGAATAAAGTGAATAGCAACCTTAAATGGAACAGCATTCCGATTGTAACTGTAATAGTCTAACTTCCTATATGTATTTGTTCTCAGCAAATGGTTTTTTTCACCTCAAAAATATTTTAAAAAAATATTTAACAAATCATGAGTTAGTTAATATCAGACAAGAGTAAACTTGTATTGTTTTCATAAATTTCGCTTTTATAATATGTAGGTGTTGTAAAACATACAGAGAAAAAAAAAATCATTTGGTAGTCGAAGGAAAAAATAATTATTCTGTTTTTATACATATAGAGTGACTTGAAAATTAGCAACAATTTGAAGCATTAACTGCAGATTAAATAAAATTTTCATATGCAGGGTGATCAATTTAAAAGAGTACCCGTTGGTTTTTCTTACTACCCTTAAATTGAACGGATATGGTAACTATTCTAACACTGAAGCATAATTGTTTGAACACTTTTCAAGTGTGGGAGACAATTTTCAACACTGTCGGACTGTTAGAACTTTATTTGTGAGGTGAAAGAGAAATGGTGAAGCGCAATGTTAATTAACCCTGTAATAATTTTAATTAAAAAAAATAATTCAAATTTTTTATGTTATCATACCTTACAGCAAATGTTGAAAATGTTCTCCACCATTTTGAATGCAAACATGAATACGTCGAACCAAGTTTTTTGACACTCTTCGCAACATTGTTGATGTTATTGACGAGATTTTTTTCAGTTATGATTCGTTTTAATTCATCGATGCTTGCAGGACTTCTAAGGAAAACTCATTCTCTGAGAAAACCCTACAAAAATAATCAAACGGGATGAGGTCTGGTGACCTTGGTGGTCAGAGCATTGAAATTAAACGGTCATTAAAGAATTCCATTTTCATTGTTACGTTTGGTGTGTGTGGAATGGCTCCGTCATGCTGAAACCAGCAGTAATTGCCCTGTATCTCAAGTGAAACAATAACAGTTGGAATTATGTCCAAGTATGCTTCGGAATTCATTAAAATCAAAGAATTAGTTCATGCAGACGATTTTTTTTTTTTTTTTTTTTTTTTGTCATTCATAATCTTACGAAATGAGCTTTCAAAAATAAAAAATAACGATAAAAACGTTGAAAGAAGCCGACGATTTCCTCAAATCCTTTGCGCAGAATCGGATTAAAAATTACTAATGATGTTCGCGAGAATTTATGTTTAAAAAGCGAGTTTTCGCATTTAGAAAGTGAAGAAAAATGATACACACTCATTAAATATAGACATATTAAGGCTCCCGTCTACCCGCCATTTTGATTTCGTGGACGTAATGTTAATCCTATGGAATTTCGACTTTAATTCTCACATTTTTACTATTTGGTCAATTTGAATACAATAAAGTGCATCTGAAAGAGAAAAAAAATAATGAGTGCTTCTGTGGAATTACTTTCCCCCTTCGCTTTTCAAAAATATTTTTAAAGACCAGAAAACTCGCAAACGAATCATGAAAATAAAAATATTTTTAAAAATCGGAAGAAAAAAGTAATTCCACAGAAGCATTCATTATTTTTTGCTCTTTCAGATGCACTTTATTGCATTCAAATTGACGAAATAGTAAAGATGTGAGAATTAAAGTCGAAATTCCACAGGATTAACATTACGGTAACGAAATCAAAATGGCGGGTAGACGGGAGCCTTAAGGGGCGAGTTGTTGAAAGTCTTGCTACAAAAAATATTATAGATGTGGATAATACAAAAAGCAAACGCGTACTCTTTTAAATTGATCACCCTCTATTACGACGAAATCATAATAATTTTGTTTGATATTTAAATGCTCTTTACTTCATAAACATATAGTAGAGTAATTCGTTGTAATAAATTATCGAATAGCTAGTAAGGTAAATGTTATAGTATTCCTTTTAACATAATGGTGAGAGGTAAATGTTTTAGTAGTTTCAAAAGCGTGTGTGTTTAGAATTTGTATTTCTTCCATTGACATAGTCGTGGTATTTAAATTTATAAGTATTGTATATTGAATTTTTGTAAAAAAAAATTATGAGACGTATATGCTGTAATACAGCAAAAATGATGTTAACAAATCATAATTTTTTCGAATTATCAAATTATTTTTAATATTTGTACTTGATAAATAATGCATTTCGGATACTATGTTAAGCATTTTCGATCAGCAGAGATTGTACATTCTTCAGATAAGATTAATAAATTTTTTCTTTGAAACATTTTTAAATAGTACATTTTTAATAAATCAGTAGATTATAATAAGTTATTGAACAATTGTTATTCTCAATCATATAAAATATAGTTAGTAGTTCAGTGCCTCTAAAACTGTGCGGTGCAACCCCAAACAGGGTCGTGAAAGTTTAATTTAGATTAGGATTTTAGGCATTAATTTATAGAAACATTAGTCGCAATTTCTATTCATTATGTTTAACATTTTATATTACGTTTTAAAGTAGTAGTTTTAATTAAGAAAATTGGTTTTAACTGTCTTCAATGATATTAATCACCTGCTATGAAAAGCCCGAGAGGAAAATAGTTGATCTATCGAGTTACTCGAACTTATTAATCTTGAGCTTTCATGAAAATCCTTGACTTAATTCTGGATCGGAGCTAGAGTTGAATTCCCCACAATTTCTGAAAAGGCCTGGAGCGCAACTTCTGCTATTCGACACCATGTACTGAAGTGAAACGACTTTTTCAGTTTGAACGCTTGTTAATTCCAAATATTGTTCTGCACTGAAAAATACTGAAAATACTTTACGTGGAGCAGTGCCATTAAATCGCGTGATTTTCTTAACTAATTTTTCTATATTTGTAACAAATCCTAAAACTATTTCGTTTCATTTCTATTATAGAACAAATCCACCGAGCAAAAATTTTAAACACATTTATTTGCAGTCTCTACGCGCCAATTCCACATAAACAAATAATTACTCTGTTTACAAATTATATAAGGACTTCCAAACTACCCATATTTTAACCCGCTTTAGCGGTCTGGAGAAATTACATCAAAACAAGAAATAACCCGTCTTACACGGTCAAGATATAAATATACACTGAAATGTTACCCATGAACCCGTGCGCTCTCACTTACACGAGACAATGCGCCTCCTGGCGGTATTCAAATAATTTATTTCCAATTTTTTCTCATTCTTTTGTGTCTATATATTATTTCATTTGTACATTTTGTTCAAAGATATTTTGAATATTGGTTAAATAAATTTTAATAAAAGATGTTAACTTGTTACAAAAAAGTATATGTAAAATTTTGAATATTTATTTCATTTTAATTTAAGGCTCCCATTTACCGACCATTTTGATTTCGTTAACGTAATGTTAATCCTATGGAATTTCTACTACCGTCCTCAAATCTACACTATTTTATCTATTTGAATGCGAAAAAGTGCATCCGATAGAGGAAAAAAAAAAAAAAAATAAATAAATAAAGGTTTCTGCAAAAAAAAAGTGCATTTTTCCTCTGGTTTTTAAAAATATTTTTATCTCCATTTTAATGATTTATTTGCGGGTTTTCTGATCTTTAAATTATATTCTAAAATATTTTCAAAAATTTGGGTGAAAATGTAATTCCGCAGAAGCTTTCGTTATTTATTTTGCACTTTCGGATGCACTTTATTGCAATCAAATCAACGAACTGATATAGATTTTCGGACGGTAGTAGAAATTCTATAGGATTGGCGTTACGTTCACGAAATCAAAAGGGCTGATGGACGGAATTCCTATCGTAAGGGTATTATTGTTAAAAATGTAGTAAATTAAAGTTAAACCGCATAGTATTTTCATATGCATATTTAAAATTGGGAGGGACTGAAGTCTTGAACTTTTTAAGCATTGGAGTGGGGGCGTAAGATAAAAAAAAAGTTTAAGAACCACCGCTATAAGTGAACGAAAACTATCTTATTCATCAGTCACTAGCTTATATTTTTCTAAATATTTCGTACCAATTTTTCGAAAAATAATTTTTTAGCATTTTTTTTAAGTGCTGACGCTAAAGCATCTTAAGTTTCTTGGTTTTTGGAATTGCAATTATAGTCCTCATCATTATCGAATAAAATCAAGAGGAGATAAAGTTCTCGATGGAAACAATCTTTCAAGCAGGTTCTTATCCCTACCCATGACGTTAGTGTAAGAAATTATCTTTTCGGAAAGAACTAGTTCTCTTAGCGCATCCCCAGGATTAAGTCTAGATCTTGGAAAAGATTGGAACAATTATTTTTAAGAAAAATCAAGTATTTTGTCACAAAAGTAAGCACGATTTTTTTAAAACTTTGGAAAAGAATAGTTCAACTCTAAAATACCCCCCCCCCCCCCCCACTGGTACACTGGGTGTCCCCTTATTGGAGGATATATTTGATTCATATCTCAGTAATGTTCATCGTATTGCTAATTTGTGGCAAGTTTTTGTTGATCAACTTGTCCTGCTACCCTCTACATCAAGGGTTTCATAACTCCTTTCAATTTGCGAGAAATTTGTAACGAACATTCGCCCCTCATACTATGCGGCCGTGGTAGCCTAGAATTCGCGGCAAGCATTTTTTCCGTCGAGTCGTGGGTTCGAGCCCACGTACCATTAAAAACCATCGCTGTAGTGGAGCTGATACATGTTAAAATCTGTCGGAGATCCAAGTTCTCACATTGGCGTGGTATTGGAAGTTTGGATTGAACCCACTACTCGACGAAATAACGCCAGTCGAGAATCCGCGACCAAAAAGTTCACAGGAAATAATTGTATATATATGAAATGCTGCTTGAAGCGAATTACCGCTCAAAAATTGTTAAGAATTCCGCAGTTTAATCATTTCACAAACACTGATCGAAACCGATTGCCGGCAATGTTCCATTAATCGATTCCAAAGCGTTATTGTTAATTCAGAACAAAATTTTTTAAAAAAAAATCACGAGATTAAAATCTTTAATAAAAGTGCTAGAATATATAGCAATGCTTTCGAATGCAAATTGATATCAGCAAAATGTAAGATTATTATTCTATATTAATTTGTATGTGACTATGAAGTCACAGTAATGTGTGAATACGTAATAATGCTGAGAAGATTTGGAAGTTAATGGTATGCATTATATCCAAATTGTTTTTTCCCCCCTATACTCTAATTTTTATTTGATTCTTCTCGACGTTGTCCCAGTAGTCTATTGTTTCAGAGCAATTTGAGATAATGCAAACCAAGCTAATCAGCTTGTTTAGCATTATCTCAAATTAAAAAAAAGCACAATTTCTATTTCATTTTTAAAAAGTTATTCATTTTTTTGTGATTTAACTATATATATATATATATATATATACACACACACACATACATACATATATATATACACATACATACATATATATATATATACATACATATATATATATATATATATATATATATATATATATATATATATATATATATATATATATATATATGTGTGTGTGTGTGTGTGTGTGTGTGTGTGTGTGTGTGTAGGAAAAAATTAAAAAAAAAAATGGTAGGAGGGAAGGCGAAGTAAAAATTGTTGAAGGAATGAAAATATGAAAAGGAATGAATATCCCATACATACAAATACACCTTTTGTAAGCTTTTATAGCATAAATACGTATAATTTACTTGAAAATTAAGCGTCAATAAATACATGTATTAGAAAATTTTTATTCAATAATCTATTTTGATTAACAATTCCCTTCACTAACGTGAATCCGGCATCACTCCCTGTTCCCTCTCGCATCATCTTATCTGAATCGCTCTTTTGCGGGTGAGTCATCAATCCTTAGCTTTAATGGACTTGGGGAGATCCATATCATTTCGGTGCAAAACAAGTTAGATGATAAAGTTTTGTTATTAATTTATACGAACAGTGTCCTAAAACGTATCAGGTGATGAAATATTAGTTTTTATCAGACTGTGTATAATTTAGTTAACTTAAATCTGTTAAAGACTTTTATTTTTCATTTAAAAAAAATTAGATCGTAATCTCATCGTCTTTGTTACATGGCTCGTAAAATAGATATTTACAGCTACGCCTTTTTTTTTAAAACGAATGTTGGTGAAAAACACTATTACCGTATGATTATCGATGTCATAAAAATAATTTTAAAACTCTTATCATCGGTATCTAAAAGCGTAACAGAAGATGAAATGTTGGTTTTTATCAGACCAAATGTAGTTAACACAAATCAGTAAAGTGTTTCAGTTTTTTTTTTATTTTAAAAAAATTGGATCGTAATCTCTTTCTCATCTTTTTCGTAAACGTTTCTTAAAATAGGTATTCTAGCCGTGCCCTTTTTGTTTTAAGGCGGTGTTAGTGAAGAAGCTTAATTTCTGTATTATTATCCATGTTATAAAAATAATTTTATAACTTTGTTTAAATTAATAATTGAAATTTAAAGTAAAACTCCTTTTTTTTGTTGTCCTTTTTAAATTTCTTGTTATACATTATAATTGATTTAATGCATGGAAACATAAGATTAAATTTCGATTTATTCGCGTTATTATTGTATAAACAAGAAAAACGAAACGAGTCTCTGTGAAATGAGCTTTAATTTTTGTTCTTTTTGTCTGGAATTTTTGTTTATTGAACATTTTCTTATATTTAATACATTCTATTAATATTTTAAGAGAACCAATAAAGTTAGTCTTGAACATTTGCATTTATTGCTGTGCGACTGTAGGCCTCACCCTTTTAAGTTAGTTTGGTTGTTTGGGATTTTTGTCATTGAGTTCTCATAGAACATATTGTGCTAAACCCAAATAACCTTTTTAGTAGATAAGGCATTGTGTAACAATTATCTCTCTGTCGAGGTCGCAGTAGTCTAGTGGTCATGGTCGCGGACTCGCGATCGGCGATTTCGTTGAGTCGTGGGTTCGAGCCTTAACCTGTCGTTAAATCTAACGAGGCTCAAAATCCACCGGTTGGCGTGGTGTCGAAGTTCGAAGAGGAATGTTCCCGCTCAGGTGTTTTCTTCGTCACTTGACACAGGTTCAAAATTACGAGATCCGTTGCGAGTAACCATTGTGTTGTTTCTAGTGCGACGTTAATAATAATAATAATCAAAACTGTTGGCGAATTTTAACTTTGTTTGAAATTACACCAACATAGGAAATTATTCAAAAGAAAATGTGTGATTATGGAAAATAATATATAATTCTAAATGTAAAATTCGGTTTGTGTGTGTGGATGTGTATCTATTTATCATCATATGGAATTTAAAGGGAAAAAAAATCTTGGGGAATGAATGGACGCATATGTTGATATAATGTTAAAAAAAAAAAAAATTTTTTTTTTTTTTTTGTTTTTTTAGGTAAGATAACTTTTAAAAAAGTTTTTGTGGGGAATATTTTTAGTTTTTACTTTCTTTAATGATTTAATTTAAACTTGTTACTTTTTTCGAAAAAAAATTAGTCTGCACAATTTATACTATACACTTTTATTTAGTAAAGTCTCTTTTGAGTGAAGTCATTAATACACTAAAAGTAAATTTTAATTTCAAAGTAAAAAAAGTGTGCTTTTAAGATTAATTATCTACACCCTCATTTAAACGGAGTATTCCTCACTTTTTATGGTTCTGTCAGTTGCATTGTGTAGTCACGGGCTTGCGCCGATGTTATTTTCGTCGAGCCGTGGGTTCCAAACCTGATATCACGAAAGTCCCTCCATGTCGTGGGACTGATGCACGTTAAAACTATCAATGCTCAAAGTTCTTCTGAAGGCGTGGTGTGGAAGTTAGGAGAGAGGGATGCTCCAGCTCAGGTGTCGTCCTCGTCACTTGACCGATGTTCAAAAGTACGAAGTCTGTCGCCAACAGTCCTCGTGTTCTTTCTCAGTGCGGCGCCAATAAAACAATCAAAATCCAATAAAATGAGGCGCTTTACAGTAACACACTTCATTGCTGTAGTTTTCTGTTTTATTATTCATTGTTTAATAAACAGGCAACTATTTCCATTCGTTTCTTCCGAGCTGAGATTCTTGCTTACCCAGGGAGACTCAGCTCATCCTACATGGCCTTGGAGCCACTCAATCTGTCTCTCGAAAAGTTTTTAACTCTAGCTTGTTGAAAAGATAGAAGTACTTCAGTTTAAATAAGTGACATACAAATATATGTTGACATTCAAAAATGAAAAGGAATTTTAACTGAAGCGATATAGTTACTGCTTCAGGTTGGTAGTTTGTGAGCTCTGGAGCTCCTGTACGGGTCTATCTCAAATTTGGACTGAAGTTCTAATAACTGAACTGTTTCATCAGTACCTTGTGCGCGTTTTGAAAATATTTCGGAATTAAAGTAAAAAAAACTTTTTACTGAATGAACATTGCAGGAATTGGAAAGATTAAAAAAAGTGAAGAAATTAATTAGTAGAAGTCAGGTTATACATCAGGAACGCGAGTAAATAAGATACATTTATACAGAGAATTAAAGTACAAAGTTTGGAGATCGGCAAAATAATTTCAAATCAAAATACGAGGCAACTCTATTCTATTATTGTTGCGTTTTTCATAACTTTTGTACAAAAAAAAAAAAATGAACTCTTATCGAGTTACTCGTATTGTTATCGTAAAAAGCTTCATTTAGTGATATCCTGCTAACAGGTAGAAATATCATTAAATAAAATAGTCATAGTTAAAAAAAACAGCTGCTAGCTCATTGAATCGAAGTT
The DNA here is from genome assembly GCA_019974015.1 of Nephila pilipes. Taxonomy (NCBI): domain Eukaryota; kingdom Metazoa; phylum Arthropoda; class Arachnida; order Araneae; family Nephilidae; genus Nephila; species Nephila pilipes. The sequence continues at coordinate 4,503 of BMAW01064991.1, read as the reverse complement.
CGAATTGCAAATATTCTGGGAGCTCTACGGCAAACAATCAATGGCATTTTTTTCTCTGCATCATCCATCATACGTTGACTACCCCGTATTTCCTCCCCTCTTCCCCACGAAGACAGACTCATTCAAGAATTCTTGTTTCTTGGAACGCACTTCTTATACGCTGCAGGAGTTTTGGGTGGGGTGCATTTTCCTTTCGAGACGTGAGGATGAGAGGAAACAAACCGTGGTGATCTGTAATGTAAAATCGAAAACACTTGTATTTGTTTCTCTAGTCTTCAAAACCTTAAGAAATAAAAAGGTGATAAATATAAGCAATTAAATGTTATATTTCAACTTGAATGACCCCGTCCCCTCGACTAACGACACGTACTACCTTAAAAATGGGTCTGGTGGTACGCATCACAGAAGAGAAGCAAAAAGAATTTTTTTCACAGTAACAATTTTTTTTACCTACTTATGCTAATATGGTTGTAAGTGTCTAGAATTTTGTTTATTAACATGTGCTAACATGTTGTTATTTTGAGAAAAGGGCGCCAATAAAATTGCAGGAGCATAAAATGAAGGATACGTGATGTTAGGTTCAAAAGATTGATATTCATTGTGATTATCATTATTACATTTAGTGGGCTTAAGGTATGTTTGCATGTGTATGGTGTGTGTTTGTAATTTACTATTTTATCATTTGCTCTAATTTTTGTTTAATTTAATAATTTATTTTTATCGTAGAATCGTCTGCTTTTATTCCTTTTGTTAGAAACATTGGCTACGTCTTTGTACTTTAGAACGTCTTGCTTGTGAAAATAAAAGTGGATTAGGAATTTGAAGCAGACATTTTTTTTTTTTTTTTTTTGCAGTTATTGGAAAGACTCCTTCTTTACACTAATTAATATTCTTTTTGAATAATTCCACTTTTTCGAGAACTTAACAGGGGGGAAAAACCGCATAAAAACATATTAAAAAGAAATTAGCTAAACCAATTTCAATTTTTCATTTATTTTATTTACTATTTTTATGTTTTGTAATTTCGGGTTTACAGTACGCGTATAATTTAATTTTTGTATTTTATGTGCAATGTTTTAAATCCATTTAAGTGAAAATAGTATTGAAAATATAAATCTGACGTCATTTTAGTCGGAACGGATTCGCAGGTAAATCGAAGTGATCTTGTACAAATAAATACAGGTTGATCCAAAAGTCATTTCAGCATTTAAAAATGAACTAACCTTTTTTTAAAATTTTTTAATTGTTTAATACTTTTCTTTTTAACAATATTATGTAAACATCTGGAGCCAGGTGTGTTCCCAGCAGCAGGAAATGTAAAATTTCTTAACATTTGGCGATATTCTTGGTTCGTAATCACGAGACCTTATTTCATTTATCATCCTCGAAGAAGGGCCCTAGCACCCTTTCTGATGCAATTCTGCTCCAAAGCGTGACTTAGAGAGTGCAGCTCTCATTGATGAATTGATGAACTGGTCTTTTTAATTTACAAAATCTTGTATTTTGCCTGTTTACAAATCCCCTTTGAGTAAGAACAATGTAGCGCTGATGTTCAAAATAAAACATTAAAATAGTGAAGCGACTTTTTGCCTGCCCTGACGAAATTTTATCGTATAATACTTGTAACACACATAGTACATTGCGAAAAAATATTGTTGTGAAACATAAAAAAAAGAACAATTTATTGCAACCGAAGAAATGTACATGGAATCACCAATAAGTCGTCGGATTGGTCTGAGATAATTGAAATTGTGAATAATTATCTCTGATCGATGATTCTCAATTTTAAATCCTTCCGATCGCTGACATGTATTTTTTTAATAAAAAATATACAACTATGTATATTTTTGAAATACTTTTGAATTTATTATGAAATACTTTTTAAGAAAAAATATTTTTCGTTTTAAAAATAAAATCGCAGTTTTCTAGAAAATACAAATAAAGATTTTAATGTTTCTTAAAAATTATACACTTACATTAATACATTAACAACCTACCCTAGAAACAAATACAAACCATTTTGAAGTTAATACGTGATATTAATAAAAAGTATTCAAGAAACTTTCAAAAAATTTCACGAAAACGGCGATTTTTGGGTAAATATATACCTTAAGTGTAATGTAGATGTACTCGATCAAATGAACAGATTGTATGTTATGTGATCGACTTCAAGGATCCTGTTACTCTTTTTTTTGCAATATTCTAGATTTTACAATTATAAACTCCTATATTTTATTAGAACATGTAATTATTAGGAAATTTCTTGAATATTCTTTATATTTTTTGAGTCTTTTTAATGAACTGAGCCTTTCACATCGGTTTTCAAAGAAACGATCTACATGTCTTACCAGCTCTTCTGAATTCACGCGTAATAAATACCGTCAATGCTTATGGTGCTTAAACAAATCAAAGAAGTGTGTGCCTCATATAGTAAGCCCATTTGTATAAATGTCAGAAGAAAAATGTATTAAACATTTTTGTTGCGAATCATGTATTAAATATTACTGTAAGAAATTAATGCCCAATAATAATGCAATATTTTTTTTTTCAGAAAAGAAATGTATTTATGTTATACAAAATTTTAAAATTAAAAATGTTAAATACGTTTCACGTTTTTTAAAATAGGTTATTTTTACCTTTATAATGAGACGCATTAAAAATCAAACATTTACTTTCGATATCTTATTGCGATAATAGGCAACACTAATGGTCATTCGAGTTAGTTATGAATATCTTTTGTGTTAATTTATATATAATATAAGCTAGTCATGTGAAAATCCCGAAGCTGATGTAGCCCAAGGGTTCGGATCGCGAACTTGATGAACGACAACGCTTAAGTTGAGTCGTGAGTTAACGTTTAAAACCAGCAAATGGAATTATCTAGGCTGCTGTCTGCTAAATTCTTCTAGACTACATAGTTCTCATGAGGTAAAGTGAGGTAATTGAAGGATTGAAAAGTATCAGAGTTCAAGTAATGTCCTTATCATATAACTGAGTAGTCATGGTCGCGAGCTCGAGTTCAGTGTTGTTTCAATCGAGTCGCCGATTAGAGTCTTAATTTCACTAAAGATCTGTCTCGTACATGGGCTGCTGTACACAAAATCTGTGTGAGATCCAAGTCCTCACGTTAGAATGGTGTGAAAGTTATGAGAGTATGTGATTGCAAACCTATTTACTCATCTAGTCTGTCATGTTATTCGAATCAAAAATCAAAGATTAGCTTAAGTTCAAGCATAGATAAAGTATTTAAAATAGTCAATTATGTTTCGAAACAGAGTTTATTAATTCTCTCATTAGAGGAATGTGAATAAGTCCTCTAAATGGTCAATCAACCACACAGCATTGGTTCACAACAAATCATGTAGACATACAAGAGAACTCCCACACACTTCATGCGGACACTCTTCCTGTTGTTGTTACCATGCCTCTTTCAATTCAGTTTTACGTTGCTTTTACACGACTTGATTAATCTATTCACTCCACTTCTAAAATTTGCTTAATTTGCCTAACTACGTTTCATTTGGTTGAAAAGAAGTTGGAGATTAAAATATAAAATCAGAAAGAAAACCTAGATATTAATTAAGGGAAGTTTCGCTATAATAGCCTTCGTTACAAGTGGTGTGCCAGTTCAGGTACTGTCCGTCGCTAATAGCCCTCATGTCGTTTCTTAGTTTGATGTTAGTAAACAATCAATGAGCATTTCAAGGGCTTGGAAGAACAAAAGATATTTCTAGAGCTATCTACCTTACTTCAAAAGTAACTAATAAACCACAGTTATGTCATGGAGAAAGTATTCTAAATAAATCTTCAAAAATATTATACCTTTTCTATCTTTAGAAATAGACTTATATTATTTTATGAAAAAAAAAAAATGCTTATCCATAGTTGCCTTTTAATTTATTTTACTATACATTAAATACCATACAAAATTGATTGATCATCTAGATATTTAGATAATTATATGCGTCTTTTCCATGATAATATCTTAATACAATCAGAAATATTATGAGGTAAATCATAGTATAATATATATAAAGATAGATAATCTGATTAAGTATCCTTTATAAAAAAAAAAAGAATAATGCAATTTTGCTAAGACATACTTGCTATATTAAAATAATTAAGCAAAGCTTGGAATATGGAACTGTAGTTTTTTAGAAAACTGCAGTTCTGAATAATTGCTTTGTTTCACTATAATTAAAATGAATAGAAAATGCAAAAAAAAAAGAACATGTTTTACAGTATAAAAAAACTTTAACAAATTGTTAATTGTAACGAAAGTAATTAAACGAATATTGTAGTTATTGAAGTTTTTATCTTTTATAAAAGTGTTACAATAAAATTTTTTTTAACTTTCTCAAAAAGAAAAAAAGACTCTAACTCACTTTTGATATTTTCGTGCTTTTTCTATTTGATCTAATTTTTGACTTTGAATTACAAATTATATAGTGATTGGTAATACTTTGAAAGTAAAAAAAGTGACTAGATTAAAAAAAAAAAAAA
>BMAW01064990.1:576679-606405 GCA_019974015.1 Nephila pilipes | reverse complement strand
TTGATGTACTTCGTTCAGTTACGTATTGCTATTGATGTGTTATATATATATATAGTTCAAAAACAATGAAGGAAATGAGTCTTTGAATATTATATATATTTCCAACTTTAAAATTTAGTATCTTTTGAACGAATTCCCCTATAATATTTACTGAGTGGTTTTTCATAACGGAGGAATCAAACGCTTGGCCGATTACAGTCACAGCCAGAGCGAATCCAAGGGAGGCTACAGGGGATGTACCCTTTTAATAATTTTTCGTACAGACAAAATAGCATGCCTCAGAAGGGAAGCTGATCAAAATTTAAAAGTATTTATTTTGTTCTTTCATTTCAAAGTTATTTGTTGTGCCCATGCACAGGTCTGAGTCCTTTGTCTTACTAAATTTTTAGTTCTCAATTTAAATTTGATTCTAGTCTTATAAACTTTTTAAAGGAAGAAAAGCTGCGCACTCCCTTGTCAATTGTGCCTTCATTATCGATTTTCTTCTGGATCCGCCACAGTTTACAATGAAGAATTAATATTATAATTATAATATGGAATAGTATTTCTCTAATCAAGCACATATTAGTTTGATAAAAAAATATGTTTCTTTTTTATGTTTTGAATGCAAGAAATATGGTTTAATCATTACAATCATTTACTTTTCTTGCAGAATTTCCCGAAATATTTTCAATGTACTGTCGTTAAGATTGTTTCTATTTATATATAACAACCAATATAATTACCAACAAGTTATATAAATTCAAACTATGAAAATAGAATTATATTCCGGAGGTAAAAAGTTCGTTTTCAGAAATATCTTCTACGGATGTGAAGTATTATCGGTGATACTTTTTCCTAAAATACAAACCAGTGAACAATTTAAAATAAAACGGAACATAAACAGCTAGAAGACATCAAAGAAAAATGCAAGGGACGCAGGAAAAGGAAAGAGCAATATTGTTGTTTCTGAAAAAAGCGATAACGAAAATGTGGCAAAATATTATGAATAATATGATATTTTTACGCATTATTTATTTTATAAGCTATGTTCAATTTTCCATGCTCTGGTGATTGTCCATTTTATTCCCTTCAAAAACTGTCAGCAGTAAATTTTACATGTTTCGATTGAAAGCAAAAGAAAAAAAAATGTTTATCTTACGAAGAAAAAAAGGGTAACATTAAGACTTAAATATCTGTATTGTAGTATATCCAAACATTTCCTCCAGAAAATCAGTATATATTGAAACTAAAACAAATCCATTACCTTACCTTATATTTTGTGTGAACTCGAGTAAGAATGAATAGAAGATAATTGATTTGAAATGTTTAGGGCAATAGTCTCCGTTATTTGGATCATATGAAGCTGCTGAAAAGAATAGAAATCTTAAAGATTTGCTTTTTTCTTTGTATTACAAAACTGTGTAACATGGGTTATTTGAGAATTATTTCCCTTCGACAAACATTTGGTATTTCTTTTTGATTTTATTTTTCAGTTTCCAGCTTCTTCCAAATCAGAGGGAACATGATACAAATTATAAAAGCGACAGAGAATTTAAGTGAAATGAATTGAGGTTATGGTAAGAAGAGCGTTGATGTGTGACGCGTATAGTGGACTCGACGTTGCCAGAGTAATTGCAGGAGGTTCTAACAATCTTAATCAAGTAATGTATTTTTTGATAGATTATAGATGTGTTGTTAGTACTCGCGGGAAGAAACTTCATTATAGAGAGTATTCTCTCTAATATAAGAAGTAAATAAAGATATTTTGGATACAATTAACTATTTGAATTAATTGGTCTCTATTTGAACTAAGTTGAAATTAAATCTTATGATTAAACTTTAACGTGACAGACGATATGGGTAACAGGATAGCGTCACAACTGTAATTGAAATAATCTACAAGTACTCTTACCCTTATATGGCCCATGAGGTAAAATATGACAGTAGAATTTCCTATTCAAATGAAAAGTAGAACGGAGGAATCATCAAATGGTTTCAAATAAAAATTTCAGTGGAGTATGTCTACTGCTGGATTTTCAAGTTCAATGTTATCGTTAAGTCCAAATATTTCCAACATACGAACGTAAACAGTAAAGATATTCTAGAGAATAGAATTTTTCTTTAAAAGAAATATATAGCCATGATACCATTTTCCTTATAAGAGAAACGTGATATCTTGGGTCTCCACCTAAAATAATAATCCTGCAATCTTTCATTGCATTTTATGTGGCAATTTACCGATTGTTAAAGGTATAAAACTCAGACTATCAAAAGATTGGAATATAACTCGGATAAAGAAGATCCTTAGACACAATACTGATTGAGATTTGCTTTTTATTTCACTATTTTGATATTCTTTGTAAGCCTTTGACGTTTTAGTTTATTTAGAAGTGGTAATATATACTATTTTTTTGTTATTATTAGGATTTTTTTTCTCTTAAAATTCTTAGCAAAAAATGAGCTGAAAACACTGAAAATCATAACTGAACAAAAATATTAGTAAAAAATAATAGGGAAAAAAAGAAAAAATGGTGAATGATACATACAAGTAAAGTACGTTTTAGTTTGGGTGATAATCTGAATTTTCCACATTTGTTTTTGTTTCATGCTTCTAGAAACGGATTAGTTGAAATCCTAATAGTTTTTGCATGTGTTTTCTTTTTGTTGCAGACAAATGCTTCCAGAAGGCTAATAACATCATTAATTACATTACATCATTAATAACAAATTTGCATCATATTTAGCAATTCTGTTGTCCTTTTATTTCTCGCGTTTTTACGCGAAATTCCAATGTGTCGCTTGCAGCTTATAGATGCACTTATTAATATAAATTATGATGGACTGATGAAAAATATAGATGTACATTAAACATAAAAAGGGATCTCAGAATGTCAACACACACACACACACACACACACACACACAAACACATATATATATTTATTTGTTTTATGTTTTGTATGTTTATAACCTTTCCACGATTTATTAAATAATTAATATCAAAGTACTTTTTAAGTTATTATGTAACTATTAAGCTATTTATTTAGCTTTTTTGATGAATTAATGATTTTTTATGCATTTAAATAATATATTTCCTACATTTTTATTTCAAGTGTTTTTTTCAGTCTTTTATTTCCTCTTAATAGAAGGGAACATTAATGCCTGACTCTGAAACATGTTTCTTTTTATGATTGCTTTTATGTGGTTTAAACATGATGGCAAAAGTTAGAAGTTTTAATTTTTAAAAAACATATTTTTGTTTGACGCGTTGTATGTGTATCTAATTTACTTCAATTTTGAATTAATAAATTTATAATTTAATCCAATTTTACGATTTTTTACACTTTTTCTCTATGTTTGGAACTTATTTATGTTCATAATGTTTAATATACTATATGAGTAGAAATTGTATTAAAATCAGGTTGCGATAGGTTATTTTTATGTATTTTTAAATTAAAATATTTCACAGGAATCTAATTTTACGTTTATATCCTTAATATTCTAAGAAAATCCTTTGAAGGATAGTTGTTTAAAATAATCTAAAATGTTAATCAAATGGTCTGACCAGAACATAGGTTTCTTAATTATAAAGCAATTACATCTCTGAACTGCAAAATGTATTTAAAACTAATAAATCTTATTAAAACATTTCTACTCAAAATATTGAATAAGCTAAAGGAATAAATGTTATAACTTAATTACAAGAAAAAAAATACTTAGAAAAATTCAAAGAAAAAGTGCTCGTATAAAAATTGAAGCATTCATACGCACATCAAAAAGAATAATGCTACAAAAAGGATTGTACTGATATTAAACTATTTACGTTATCATATGTAAGTTAATTTATTAATAAATTGCTATGAATGACAAATTACAGACGTTAAAATTTTAAAAAAATGACAAATGCTCTAAAGTTTTAAATAACATCGAGCTTAGGATGAGTGACAAAAGTTTAATTATATCATCCTATTTTCATATTTACTTATATTCTTCATCGTGACAAGAATAAGAGAGGGGCATAGCGATTGTAACATAAAATCCTTTTATGATGTGCATTTTAAAAATCTTTCGTAGATAAAAATGAGGTGTAAAGCAAAAATCAGCTGATTTTTATTAATTTTGGATGGAGTCAATCCTTTTCATGGTAAGTCAATATGCTTAACATAAAGCTCATATTAAGTCACACTGCAGCTTTCATCAGAAACAGTCAAAAAACAGAAATAATTGCTTTCGTGATAGAAAGCTAGAAGACGCGAAGAAGCAAATGATAGCTAATTAAGACATATGTCAAAAACATGAATTACGACGAAGCACTTGATTTGTTCATTTCAACAAACAGTTTTTCTGCAATAATATTTGCTCAGCTATGTAAAGTTATATTTTTAAAAAAACTTAATAAATCTTCAATAAAAAATGTCGTCCAAGAGAATCGTGATAAAGAGCCAGAATTTATACTGGAAAATTTGACAACTAATTAACCTGGATAATGGCTTATAAAAATGAAAAAAGTTTATTTTTTGAGAAAAATATTTCATACATAATTGCTTTTTCATAGATGAGAAAAATGTGTCTAAAATTCATAATTTTGCCTAATTCATTTTCTTTGCATGTAACACTTTCAAATTTAGTGATACACTGAAAGTTAAGAAAAACATAATAAAACATAATAATGTTGGTTCTTTTTTAAAGCAACGTATTTTTCCTCTTGAAAAGTTTTGTTTGATATTTTAAAAATTTTCTGTATATGAATGATGAATGGATTAATTTTTTTTTCTTATTTCTCGTTTTATAGATATCAAGGAATGGTATTCCAATCGTTCGATTTTTTTTTTATCAGTTTGTAAAGTTCCACTAACATTGCTTAGATTACTTAAAAATCCCTTTTCTATTATATGTAATTTTCCTTCTCCACATTTTATTCTGAAAGGACGAATTTTTTTTTTGGCGAAGTATAAAAGAATTTCGAGAAATTACAGAGAAACAATAAAGGAAAGCGAAACCCTGATCACTTGACCATTGGGGGACTTTCAAATTTCCCTCGATTTCAACGTTTTTCAACTTAATTGTACAATCTGCATCAAATTTCTTCAAAACTTTATTTTATTTTATTTCCCTTTTCTACATATCATGTTCTACATGAAGCTTAAACTATTTTTAGGAGGGATATTTACACAAAGGATTGACGTCACCAAGAAAATTAAAGGTCTTTCAATAGTTTTTTTCTAATCAAAAATGAGTCCCGGCGGGAAAAAATTTATCTGTGCATGTTTACATAACGTATGTTTCATGTTTGAGAATATAAAATATTTAATTTTTCACAATTAACAAGGATGTTTGCATGTTACATTAGATGGACAGAAATATTTGTAAAATTCCTATTTGAACAGATATTTTCTTATATAACATGACTTTTTACTCTTTCTGAGTTGTAACCAGTATAGGTTTGACACACACACACACACACACACACACACACACACACACACACACACACACACACACACACACACCACACACACACACGCACACCACACACGCACACAGCACACACACACACACACACACACACCAACCAACCAAAAGCAACACAGAGAATCCAAAGTCGACCTCTCTTTGTTGACAGCCTTTTTTATCCAGAATTTGTTGCAGTCTCTCCCATTGCTAAAATTAATATGAGAATAAGGCATGCCTGTTAACAGGCTCAACAAGGAACCTATTTTCTGGCCAGTTAGTGAAACTACAAGTCTGTAGACTCACATAAGTGTCCATTTAAACCTCCCCTTAAGCATGCAAGATCAATCAGATTCGTCGAAGTGGTGATCATTCAATCTACGAATGACAATCTCTACTCGAATCCCCTACGAGAAATTTGCCTCAAAAATTTTCTTATAAGACTCCACAATGACGAACCTATTGATATAAACTGACTTCAAGGCGATGTCATCAGTTATGCCATCATCTCAGCAAGAGGACTATTCATGACGTTAACGGAATATCTCAAAAGACAACACTGTTTAACAGGAGATGTATATCGTTACAGTAATGGCTGAAAAAAGCAAATCTTTGAACATCATTCTGTAAATCCCTCAACAGTTAAAAAAGACTTTCTCTATGGAGGAAATTTATTTGGTGTTCCCTCACATAAGTCGAAATGAATATCAACAGAGATATAAAAGCTTCTTATAAATAACCAGTTAAAGGGATTTCTTTGCTTGCTAGAACAGGTCGTGCACGCATTTTAAAGACGTTTCAAATCTGCCCTAAGCATAATCCAGGGTTTAAACAGACTCATCATTGAAACGTTTTAAAAATACCGATATAGCTTTTACATTATATTTAATGAGAGACAACCATTGTTGTTGAGATACACTCAGAAATTGTATATTGGATCTTTTAAATGTGAGCACAGTACTTTATATTAGTATCATTAAATTATCAATTTCATTACTAATGAGTTTATCTAACTTCGGGAAGGGTAGAAAGTCTTTATATTATTCTAAAGCATCATTATTTTTGTTAATATTTTTTTCAAAAATTCTGATATTGATGGTCAAGTTACATAAGATTAATTTATTAATAATTTAATTCTGATATATATTAAAAAAAGTTTACATATTGAAGGATGTATTCTGAGTTGTAGGTATATATATCCAACCAGTAATTTAGGTAAAAACAAATGCATATTAAAATGATAGTTGAATAAAAATTATTCTGACACAATGTTTAAAGTTCAAATTATATTAAACATAATACGTTTGATGAAAAGAAATAAAACAAAATGTATAAATATTCTGAGTAGTATACCAATGCGTAAAAGAGAAAGCCTTAAGATTTACTATGAGATGACAGAACTGGATTTTTCTTTTCCATTTTCAAAGGAGAATATTTGCCATGAAGAATAATAATAAATACATTGATTTTTTAAAACATAACCTACATGTTTTAGTAGTTCGAGGTGTGTGTTTCTTTTGAAATTATTATACGAAATTTATCTACACCAGGCTGAATTACTCATTGGGTCTCAATTCCATTTCCATATATTACAATTTATAGCCCTTTGAATAATCAACTTATACAAGATATATCGAATATTTAAAGAAGTAACGTGAAACGTTTATTCATTCATAATTACTTAAAAGTGTTAATTTAAAAAATCATTATTATGTTGATTCTGATGTTTTTTAGAATATTAAAACTATTCGTCTCTAAATATTATTTCAGTATAATTCTACTTCACGATTTTCTTTAAAATTAAATATAATTCTTTTAATATTATAATGCTTCATTATTTCTAAGCTATCTATTATATCATTTTTACTTTTCATTTTGAATTTATCGAAATAAATTATATAAAATTTCAGTTTTAAGCAAAAACATTATAATTCTAATTTGTAATTCAGGTCTTAATATCGGAACATAGCGCTATCTTGTATTCTGAACATCTACCAAATAAAAACAGAATAAACATTACTTTATGTAACAAATGTACTTCTAGTCCAGTCAAGTACTACTGTGAGTAAACCATTTCAGTAGGAAATAGAAAGGGAACTTAATTTTTTGAAAGGCCCTTCTTTTGCCATCAACTAATAAAAATTTCTATCTATTTTAGGATTTGTTTCTTTAAATACAATTTTCTCGCAAACTAGGAAATCGAGAGATTTCGTAGGTCATCATAATTTTTTTATTATTAATTTGTAATATTTTATGCAACATACTGTTTCCACAGATTCCACTGCACCATCCATAGATACTTGGAAATATACTCAAATTATTGAAGGTACAATTAGATATATCCATCAATCATATGATTCTGTGGGATACTGCAAAATTATATGTGTATTCTGGCGTTTGACCTGTAGTATTGTAGCTAATTAGGAGTATTCAGGAGGTGTGGATGTCTCATATTAGAATATCAAATGTCTGTATTATGTCTAGAAAATGATTGTTATCACATGTTTGGCTTAACGCAATTATATTGTGTCGCCTTTGTTGGATATTTTACTAAGGAAATTCAAATTTAAAATCGAAATTTTCTTAAAATTAATATTAGAGTTTAGTTACAATATGGTCATTACGAATTTGTTCCTGTGGCAACCATCTCTAGAGTGATATCGAAATATTAAATTAAAAAAAAAAAAAAAAAAAAAAAACTTTATAAAGAGAAAGTTTTTTTTTTCCCTCAGCTGAACATTTTTAGATTTAGAGTTTTATTATTACACTCTGAATGCGATATTATTTGGATCTAGCATTAGTTGCAGTTTGGGAGAGTAAAACATAAATATTAAAGATGTTATCATAATCGCAAGTTCAAATAAACGCCATGATAGTTTTCAAATAAAGAAGACTAACAAAAAAGTAAATACTGAAAATTGTCAAAAAGTCAAAATATCATACCGTGCCAGGCAAATTATTGTTTTTTAAAATTTTCTGAAGGGAAATTATATACACACATATTGTTACGAACATGAGATGGCGTTTCTCTGATAAAGGAAAGGAAACATTTTCAGAGATTTCATAAGTCAGCCAAGGGAAATTTAAGCATTGACTCCTTTTCCTTGGCGACGGATTTTGCAACCCTTTTGGCGACATGGCGAGAAACTTAGTGACTTTCGTGATAAATGGTAAGTTCCCGAAAGTGCTGGAATCGAGTCGAAATCTTCACAGGGAGGAAAGTTACATACTTTTTCTGAATCTTCCTATGTAATGTCATACTTGGCCAGAAGAGATAAAACTGCCAAGAGTCTGAGAGACACGCAATGAGTCTGTATTTAGCATCAGCGCTTAAAGATTGATTGGGAAATCGATTCTGAAGTGGTCGGTAATTTAGATAAGCGGATCTACAGAGGAACTGACGGTAACGTACTGAGTGAATTTGCAAAGTGGCGGATATTTGGAAGTGCAGAATATTACTGCGAAAGTTTGTCCGTAGTGAGAACTAATAAATTGGTGAGCTGAATGTTGCTGTTACAACTGGGACTCCAATTACAAGTGTGCCTTTGTTCCTGTATCTGTGTTTACTAATCCGTAGAAGTACTATGTTCCTGTTTGTGCTGTTTCTGTCTGAGCTCTGCTACCTGTGGGTTGTCTAGTTCAGAATATTCCCGAATAAAGTCACTAATCTTACTTTGCCTTTATCCTCCGTACAGGGCTGATTCCACTTCCACACATCCAGAACTTTTTGTAACAATATTTATATAATACACACACGCATGCACACACACATATATATAACACATCGGATGATAAGTTCCATATATGGTCTGACTCATGTATGGCGCTCAAATACAGAATTAACATTTTTTAGTAAGTACTAACCTTCAAAAGGTGACTGTAAAAATATTACGACAATCTGACGTTTGCTTCAAAAGTTACAGGGGTTTTAGTGAAACAACTTTTTTTTATTTTCAGAACAATGGGAAAAAAAGAACTCCATGTGTTGAAAAAACATTGCTTTTTGATGGGAAAAAACACCGTTTAAACGAAAACATTAACTGATAAATGTTATCTGAATTTTGCAGCAGGAAACTCGACCATTATTGACTGATTTGCTGAATTTAAATGTGGTCGTACGAACACCGATGATGCGCCACGTTCTGGTTGCCCAAAAGAGGTGGTAATACCGGGAAACATCAAAAGAGTTCACAAATTCGTGTTAACAAACCGTAAAGTGAAGTTGCAGGAGATAGTAGACACTCTAGATATGTCAAGGAAACGCGTAGGCTTTATTTTGCATGAACATTTGTCTATGAGAAAGCTGTTTTCGAAAGGGGTGACGCATATGCTAACAGTAGACAAAAAACAACAATAGTCGATGATTCCGAGAGCTGTTTGAAGCTGTTTCGGAGAAATAAAAAATACTTTTTGCGTCGATACGTAATAATGGATGAAATTGGAATCCACCATTATACGCCAGAGTTAAATTGGTAGACAGATGAGTGGACAGCAACGGTGAATCTCACCCAAAGCGGCCAAAAGCGAAACAGAGTGCTGGCAAAGGTATGGTGTCCGTATTTTGGGATACATACGGTATTTTTTTTATCGATTACCTTAAAATAGGCAAGACAGTCAAAAGCGATTGCTACACGGCCCAGCTGAATTGTTAGAACGAGGAAATTTTGAAGAAACGGCCTCATATGCAAAGGAAGAAAGTGCTCTTTCACCAAGACAATGCACCATGTCACAAGTCTGTGGCAAGATTGCATGATTTACACTTCGAATTGCTTCCACACCTACCCTATTCTCCAGATTTGGCCCCTAGTGACTCTTACTTGTTCGCAGACCCCAAAAATAAATGCTCGCCGGAAAGAGATTTGAGTCGAATGAGGAGGTGATCTCCGAAACAAAAGCCTATTTTGAGGCTAAAGATAAATCATTCTCCAAGAAAGATATTGAAATGTTAGAGAAGCGCTGGAATGATTGTATCGCTCTTGAGGGAGATGTTAATGAATAAATTTGAATTTGACAGAAAAAATTATGTTTTCTTCCTTAGACCGGGAACTTATCAGTCCATGTGTTATATATATATATATATATATATGTATTTACATATTTACTCATTTTTCTATAAACGTTTATTTTTTCCTCTCTTGCTTAGATTTTTGTATTTTATTTGTTTTCTTATTTATTATGTTGTTATTAATAATTTTAACAATTTAAGTTTTTATCTTTACACATACATTATATATATATGTATATATATATATATATATATATATATATATATGTGTGTGTGTGTGTGTGTGTGTGTGTGTGTTATCTCCATTTTTTCATAACAAAAAGCTAGTTCTAATTCTATAATAAGTCATTGAATGATTATGTGAGTAAGATCACTAAGTAAAATAAAAATATTGTAATCTGAAGATGCCTATTCCTCGTAAAGTGATTTGAAATTCTTTATTATTTGCATTAATGTTTGCATATATTCTTTAACAATACAGATAACTTCCAAAAAGTTCAATTGAAATTTATTTAAATAGTATATTTATTTATTTTGAGATAATTATATGACATTAAAGCATTGCAGTAAAAATAAAATTCAATTAATATAACTTATTTAAATTTTCAATTAAGTTGAATTAGTAAGCAAAGAATAGATAAAATTATCACACTAGTCAATGTATTAATTGTTATTGATTAAAGTGGGCAACATTCCAAATAATTTTCTGGCAAAGTCTTTGGCGACCTGATTTCCAACAGGAAACGAACTGACACTGGTCTATTATATGATTTAATTGAAGTAAAATAAGCGTTTCAAAATATTCTTTTCTATATACAATACGTTTTACAGATAAATCAAAAGATATTAAGAGATACACAAAACTGAGATGAAAATATACTACCCTGTTGTATTGGTTACACAATAAAAGTTTTAAAATTTAATGAAATGCCTTATATCGTTTGGATAAATTTAAGTTCTTAAGTCTTTACGATAATTCAGTTAAAAACTACCAAGAAAACGTATAGCATGTTCTATGCATATTTATTTATGCATCAAATGCTGAATTAAAACAATTTCTTACAATTATATTTTACAATTCGATTAAAAATTCATTAAGTTTTATTTAACTAGTATCGTACAACCGCTGTGTACAGACAAGTTAATCAAATTTTAATCGAAGTTAATTTTTATATAAATGCTTCATATCTATTTCAAAGCTAGTATTATAAAATTTAATTTTATCTCTAAGATATTAATTTCCCAAGAAAATGGATAAAATTATTTAACTAATGTAAGCTGATTAGTAATGAAGGCTACGGCAAACAATCGAATATAATTAAGGTTTCAATTTCCATTTCGAGGGTGTATTTGCAAAGATAATGATTTATTAGTTATCTCGAAAACAGCTATTTGTTATTACAGTTAATGGTAAAGGATTTCAATGATATAATATTACTGGCTCCATGAACGAGAATGAAGCTAAATAGACTATTGAAAGTGAGAATTATTACTTAAATTTGCATACATGATATATGATTTGAGTGCAACTGAAAATTGAAGAAAAGGACATGCTCTTAAATTTATCATGTATTTACATGCATCGGATTACTTTTTAATTAAATCAAATGTTGATAATAAGAAATTTTCCTAGAGTTAACTTAAAGCAAGATAACTTAAAGTTAAGAAGTTTCAGACCATATTTATCGTTTAAGATAAAATTACTAACAAAAATTATAAAGATAAGTAGCTCTCAAGCAAATATCTTAAAAGCCCAGCAATTCTCTGAAACTAAGCCCCTCTTCCACTTTGAGAATTTGAACCCTGGAGGACGGACTTAATATTTTGAGCCCATCTTCCAAGATTCAATTCATTATTTTGTTTAATATTTATTTTGATATTTCACACGCGAGTATTTATTTCACACCCTTCTTAAACACTCACTCTTACTCCAAATACTTTCCCTCTAGAATATATAATAATAATACTGAAAAACTTCGCCTATTAATGTTTTTATTTAACAGAATTCAGTTTTCAATTACGTATCTGCGTAAAATATCTATTTCAAGTTTTCTGTTAAATGTAAAAAGATTAACATAAGAAGTAAGATGCATTTTTGATATTTTAAAATATCATTTTAGAAACTAAATAATCTCATATTTTCATGCTATCTCTAACGAAAGTCTTTCAAAAGTTAAACTTTTTTCTTGCATTAGAAAGAGGAAAATATTTCCAGAATTTTACACATATTTAGTAAGCTAATATTTAATTTTGTTCTACTCATTGGGGGATCAAAGTCATTCCCAAGGACTCGAATTCATTGGGTGAAAGCCTCAGTTATGAGATCCAATAACATTATTCGTTAAAAGTCACAGCATTTAAAATATTTTAAATTGCCCATAATCTAGATATGGAATATTTAAAACCGTATCTTATATTTTTGCTCTTCATATGAAAAAGAACTGAATAACTATCAGGAAAAATTGAAAAAGATTTGAAATTACATCCTTTTCCTTCAAACAGTGTTTCTTTACCTCGCTTTATGTGAAATTTTTTTCATTTTGTATTGAAAAGAACTTAATTTTGGTTGAACAAGCCATTTAATGATGCTCTTTAGAATGAATAGAATCTACTTCATTCTTTAAATGCGTGCTTTATTATTTATCCAATGCTCATTAAGTACTTCAGCATGGGAAAACTTTTACTTTTAGTAAAATGAAGATGATTTGTAGTAATTAAAGAAAATTCCATAAACTCTCTCTTATAATTTAAATAACTTTTGAAGGAAAAAAAAAGACTTCATATGATTAGTAATTTTTCCCCCGTTTCTTGTTTTTTTCTTTGCTTGAAATCAGTTTACAAAGAGGATATCATTATGTTATTCAATTTCTTTATAAAGAAATTGAAAAGGGGAAATAGACGTGTGCATGTTTTCAAAATAAATCCCAAAAGACTATTTAAATTTTTTCTTATACCATTTTTAATATGAATTTTTTTTATTATGGTATAAGTTTAAAAAAACCCAGTTAAATTGTTTATTATGGTAGAAGGTTAATGTCCTCCAGTTAAGAAATTCTGAAAATTCCTATTTATCTCTTCGCATTACTTTTTAAAAAATTCAAATTTAGTTATGCCAGTATTTTTTATTTTCAGTGACTTTTACGTGAAGTTGTCTTTTTTATTTTTCTATTTTAAAAATATAAACTGTAAGATCAATGATTTCATATCTCTTGTATTATTATTGCTTATAGATGAAAAAAAAAATTTCAAAATATTTTATACTAAGTTTCAATAAAAATTTGACATTTGCTTTTATGGAATAATTAAAATTTTGGAGAATTTTTTTTTGAAAAAATATAGTAAGTAATTTTTTTAGAGTACAAATAAACACATAAGACATATGGAGATGTTAACATAAAATATAAATGAATGTAATGTAATTTATAGTTTATTAAAATAAAAAGTAGCTTTTTATGAATGAATGAAAGTTAGCTCTTTAAAAAAGATAATGCGAAATTCTTAGCTTTATATATAATGTCAGATACAGTATCATTTAATATAGCCTAGAATATCTCGCATGTAAATTTCAAACACAAATAAAGAAGTGTTTATTACAAATTCGAGATATCACATCTAAATAAGTTACATTGCTTTTTTTTTTTTGTAATATGAAGAAAAAGAAATACCTGAAAATTTGTGAAATTACGTTCCATTAATAAAAAAAGCGTGTTAAATTTATTATGTTTCTAACATATTTTTTTACAAACAATTCAGCAATTAGAACTTATACTCATCAAAAAAAGAATATTTCTGCTTTTCTGATATTTAATTAAATGGCACTGTATCTGAGGGGTGTTGGAGGGCTGGAGCTCATTACTTAAGTTGAATCATTCGAGTCATGGGTTCGAGTCCTGATGCCACTTAACTCGTTGTGTAGCGGGTTGATGCGCATTAAATCTATTGTTGTTTTATATACACAGTTTAGGATGATAGAGAAATATGAAGAGCAAAGTACCAGCTCAAGTCTTGTACTCGTCACTTGACTTTAGCTCAAAATTACGAGATTCAACATCAATAGCTCTGGAGTGACTTTCAAGTGAGACATTAAAACAATCAATCAATCCAATTAAGAAAAAGATAACATTGTGTTTTTTCTATATTTATAATAATGGAATATTATAATATAAAAAAAAAGAAATTGAAACATTATTAATATAAAAATGAAAAAATGAAACGTTAATAAATATTTAAAAATCTATTTACATAAATAAATTGCGTCAATACAAAAAATATATAAATTTAAAAAATACATTTTTTTAAGAATAGCATTTATATTTATGTTGATGGTTTACCTGAATTAATGCTTGGGATTTAAAATAATTATCAACCACATTTATTTTATTAAATTGCAAAGAAAATGCAAACTTTTTTTGCTTTTATATTTATAGTATAAAATGGAACTCTAGTTAAGCATACCCTTAAATTTCTCTATTCAAATATTGATTGTTCATTCAGTGGAATAATTGCAATTGATCAATAAAACTTGCAAATCGAAAAAAAAAAAAAAAAAAAAAAATTTCGAAAATAATAATAACGACTTTTTGTATCTATCTTATACATACATCGAGGAAAAAAAGTAATTTATTATTATTATTTTTAAGTCTCCAGTGAAGAATTTTACTTGAAACAGAAACAATTCCCATCTAAAAAGGATTTGCGTAAATATTTGTCTTCGAATATGTTTCTATATATTTATTTTCTTTATTTTAATATATTATCCTTTATGAAGTGTGTTTTGAGTGGCTGAACTTTTTTATTTTTATATTTGAGATTCACCAAAGCATCATTAATTTACTGAAATGAAATATTTAAAATACATTCTAAGGGAAATTGCTCTAACATCATTAATCATAATAAACGATAATGGTTATTTGGCAAAAGGAAGTTCAAAAAAGAAGTTAAGTAAAAGAAGATATACGATTTAAATGTCGACAGAAATAAGTTTCTTCCAATAAAATATATTGTAAGTATTTATGTTTGAAAAAGAAACATCATGTTTGTAAGAAATTAGTAGTTGCGAGTGAATAAAGCGTACTAAGGACGAAATTTGAAGAGTGAGTCAATAATTTTTATACAAACATGTGTTCTTAAAGTAAGATATTCGAAAGGAAGTGTATTTATAGGAATGTAAAGGATACTTTTTGGCTACTTTGAATGTAATTAAATTAGACTCTTAAATAAAACCATTATTCTGAAGGATATATATAAATTTGATTTAAATTTTAATTTAGAGGTTTCTCTTAGACAAATAAAAACAATTTAGCTACTTTAGGGTGGGTGTAATTTTGAGAATATAGTTTTTAAATAAAAAGTTTGTCTTAAATCTCGATAATAAAAACCTTTTATAAATTTTTAAGAGGTTCTCTAGCTATAGAAAGGTGAGTTTTGTTGGGATTTTAGAATGGTCCTATGGTTATAAAAGGAATCAGTGAAAAAGGTCTTTTAATTGGCCTTTATTGTGAACATATGGGTATCTATTATTTTCTTTATTTCGCATTCCTATGATACTCTAACTATAACACATTTTCATTCCACGTTTTAGATGGGATCCTGTATCGTAGCCAGCAGCACCCAAAAGCAATTCTACAGAAATATAAAAAACACTTTTAATAATAAAATTATATAATCTAAAACATTTTTCCTATTTTCTTTCCAATTCCTTAATATTTTATTGAAAATTGTATTATATTAAATAATAATAAAAACTGTACGAATGGTTTTTTCTGAATTACAATATATTACGCATCAATGTTTTAATACGCTGTTAGTCTAATATTATTCACAAATTTGATTGTAATTGAAAAGGAAGAACCGTAATAATTATTTGTTTATTATTTAATTGATTGTTTTGAATAATTATTTGTTTATTATTTAATTGATAGTTGATAATTTTGAACTGTTAAAGTATTGCTAGATTTTGATGGAAAAGGCTGAAGTGGAATTTGTTAAAGCAACGGCATGGAATTTAATGCCGGTAAAATGTTTTCAATGAAAGGGAAAGGGAAAAAATAAATTCAACAATTCAACAATTTAAGATAATATCAAAATAGCTTTTCGAATTTTCTCACCTGAATAAGCCAAGAAGGTACCAAGTTGATGAAATTTTTTAGGACCTTGTGACGGATAAAAAAGGGAACACACAATTAATTATAGGTCAGTGTAGTTTAAGAATAACTACTGAATATGTTCAGATTTCGGTTGAAACATAGTAATATGCAAGGCTTGGTTGAAAAGTAATGGCTTCAAAGTCATATATTTTTTTCTTGTTATCCGATTTTCAAACCTGAAACTACATACTTTTGCTTTCTTTTTACACGTTGTGTTGATTCGAAAAAATCAAAAGAAGATATTTATCCACATGGAATGATGTTGAAGCAGAGAGGTGTCATTTTCTGAAAGCCGTGGTTGGTAGCCTATCCAGCCTCTACTGTGTACCCTTTGACTTTCACCTCAAACCAACTTAAATGAAATCACTTTCGTTCTGATGACGAAATGAAAGATACTATTAAACTTGGTGTCAGCAACAACTATTAGAACTCTTCTCCAACAGGTTTGCCCATCTAGAATCGTATAAGCATAAGTGAATGGATATGGTTTGAGACTTCATCGAAAAATTGACGGTGCATAAACGAAGAGGATACACGTAGCTTTCAGGCGGCGAAGTTAGGCTATAAGCGATTTTCTCTTCACTAACCTCGTGGACTATCTAGAAATATGAATTACACAGAATAACAACTTCTTCCAAGCCAAAATGAAATGTTATTAGGTAAATTTATGAAGATAAAAAAAACAACTATGAATTGAAATAGAGATTATGATATATAAGTGAAATGGAATTGAAAGGAAAGAGAAAGGAGATCTCTTAGATAGTTGTAAATTGGATTGAAGTATAATAATTAATCTTTTGGATTGAAGTGACTTCCTGTCAAAAAACTGAGATACACATTGGTTGTTATCGAAGAGTGTTTGAATTAGAACGAATGAAGACTTTGATATTACATTATAAATTAGGATTGACCGAGTTAAGAGTCTTTACGTTTTCTTTACTTATTAATAAATTGTTTTATTCAGCTCTTACATATCTTCAGTTGAATTTATTTTGCACCTATTGACTATTTAACTAGACTGAAAGATGGTAGAATTAAATAATGAAGGAAGCACGTCTCAGAGTACAAGAAGAATTATGAAAAGAGAGATACAAATACAAATATTTGCTCATGGAATCATCACTTTTCAATAGAACGTCTTATAAGGTTATTTACCAATAGATACATTAAAATGTTTAAAAATTTGACATGAATTAATTCATCATGTAAAAATTCATATCAAAATAATGTAAGTGTCAATAGTATTTGGAATGGCTTTTGTCAACAGTATTTTGAATGATGTTTTAATATTTAATAGTATTCGCATCAAAATAATGTAATAGTTTTCAGAGATATTTTATTTTAATACAGGGACATTTTATAACTCATTCATTGATGTCTCAAAACTCGGTTTAAATTGTATTTATATTGAAAAATGTTTTTAAAAGTGTATTTTGATACATGAACATATTTACATGTTAATAATATTATAAAATGTTACTCGAGTAACGTTCACGTGAGTAACATTGTGAAAATCATTGTATATTTTATCAAACGAGTCTCAATGGATACATTTTTAATTTGAAAGTAAGAAGGAAATATATTAACAAAATAATTGATATATCTTACATATTTCGTCTAATTTATGATTGGTTAAATCTGGTTAAAAAAAGTAAAAATTTCTTTCACAATCTGGGAAATTATCATAAAGTGTACTTGAATTAAATATTGAGATACATTTTGCAACGTTGTCATGTATTGATGTGACTCAAATACTTATTTAGAATATTTTTTTATCAGTTTGCCAAGCGTTTTCTTCATCTAAGTAACATAAATGACATTTTTATAGAGATATAATTTTTTTCAGGCATTTTTTTAATTGATTCACAAATAATACTCTTGTTACTCTTACAATCCAATATATTATACCATTGTTTTAAAAGTAGTGAAATTCAGAATCCAAATTCCTAAAGATAACGTCAGTAATTAAAACTGATCACGTAGAATATTTAAGTTAACACAATCCTTCACGTAAAAGCCTTTTGACGATTAGTACCTCATTTAACCTCTCCTCTGCACAAGAATGATTAAAGATGATCTGAAACCGAATAGTTGGCGTTTTAATCTCCTTTTCATTACAATAATCTTCACGTAGTAAGTGTAATTAATTGTTAGTTTACGACATTTATAATCGCGATGAAAGTTCGCCGTAATTTCACGCATGAAATAGCTTTAAATACTTTCAAGTTCATACTTTTTTGAAGACAGATGACATCATTAAAATAAATTGTTGTTATTATTGGTTGCTGCCATCTATTAAATTGAGTCGAAGCAAATTTGACATTGATTGATAAGTTAGTTTTGAATTGGTAGTCATTGGCTGCTAAATCAAAATTTTATTGCTGCCACGTTGATTTGTCACCGTCGATTATAAATGGATTCATCGTTTGGAAACCAAGCAACAATCGAAACAATGGGTTACTTCCGGTGAATATTTTCCATAAAAAGGCGAAGATAGTCTCCTACACTGGAAAAGTTATGAAGAAGAATTTTTGAGTTGCGAAAGGCGACATGAGCATGAATACAGTAACTGGTTCCTAGTCAGCTATCTAGTGAGTCATGATTTTTGCTAAAAATAAAGCGTTTTTGATGCTATGAGCACCATCTTTTGGATTTTCTTATTGAACAATCCTCGTATTTTTAATGTCATTAAATTTCATTGTGATATTCTGAAAATGTTATTTTGTAACAATATTAGTATTATAAATTTCTATCAGCCTCAAAGGGTAATACTCCGTGTCAAAGGAGAAAGGTTAGGAGCATTTTGATCGCATTAGAGTGGTATCATAAGCATAAAATGTTTCCTAATGTACAGTAAACATTTTAATAAACTGCATTATACGTTGCTAAACAACAATTATTTAATATCAGTGACGTATAATTCATGTAGTGCATAAAGCTAGGAATGGAGTAGATGTATTTTTTTATCTGGTTAATTATATGTCATAGTTAAGGAGCTTGATTAACATTAACTATTTGCTCAGGATTACTGATCATACAGTTTGTATTGCCAGATCGGATTTATAGTTAAGAATATATGTGCATACTTTAAAAATATATGCTGTTTAGGGAATAACAAATATATATTTACAGTTGGTATTGCTGTAGTGGCTATCGATATTTATTTTTCCATCGGCAATGTAATGCCTTGAATCCGGTGTTGAAGACCTTCACAGATAAGGAGGAATGATAATTAAGTTTATAATCGTCACCTTCCTCTGTGAACTTTGATGCAAGATTAATATTCGCAATGCGGAAAGAGAATCAACAAAAGGCAGATATATCTAACATCAGCTACAAGACAAAAAATTGTGGAAATTTTTCATAATTTGTTACAGGAATTTTGTTATGAAAAAATATATTGGATGAACGGCATGGGCTTTTTCTTCCTTTAAGTGTTTTCCCAAGCCGTTACCGGAATGGGCTGTATTGTCTTTTATAAACGATATTATTAACAGTGAAATATTATGCATGAAGAATAAATATAGTGATTAATAATATTCTGAAGTATAATGGTATGATGGCAGATTAGATATTAATTATGAAATGACTTGAATATGAGGTATTAATAAGGTGTTAATAAAACAAATAATTAAATTGATGAGATTATTGATTAAAACTTCAAGGTATATTAGAGATAATAACAGATAATTTAGGAGTAAATTGGTTCATGTACAGGGATTTAGGTTAGTTCAATTAGCAATTTTGGTTATTTCCTTGACTCTGAAAAATTTTAACGTAACTTCGCGATGGGTCGTTTGAATCCATCGGTTAATCACGTTTCATTCATAAGGAGTGATTTTAACAAGTTTTCACGTGTTTCTCTCTACAATCAAGCTTTTGGGTTACTTTATTATGTTACTTGAATTGAGACTTCTCTTTTATAAAGCAACCGTGATATTTGTAAATTAGCATTACTACACAGAAAATGTAGTGAATAGGAATTTATCAGAAAGAGAATTGGAGGTATTAGAGAGATTAGATATAAGACAAAGAGAAAGTGTAGAGATTGTTAGGCACAAGAAGGTGCGAAGTGATCTTTCAAGAGTTTACGAGTGAACTTAATTCGAATCCAGTCCAAAGAATTTTACTGGATTCGGATTGCCTACTCATAACTCTACTATTTGCAGTTTTTAAGATAAATAAAATTCTCAATCATAATGATTGGTTAAGGATGTGATTAAGAAAGTGCTCCACATTCGTAATACTCAATATGATTTTCGATCATTCTGAACCTATAATAAATTAAGTTAAAAATTATCTTGATTGAGTATTTATTCAGTCCACATAGCTCTCAATATTCATAACGTAGTGCTTTTTTTTCAACGTTTCCGTGGAACCCATATATATCTATTAAGCAATCTGAATATTATCTGATTTACAATTGTTCGAGTTATATTTCTTTGAAAACATGATCATTGTTCGTTTGTTAGTATTCATGTATGACGCAAAAGTAAAGTCACGATGAATCAGCAATGTAAGAAGTTCAAGTAATAGCATAGGCATTTTCTTTTATTCGAAAAATAGCCTTTTTCTTTTAAATATATTTTACCTCCAGAAATTATATTCAAATTTTTGTCCACAAATTGAAATTTTATTTCACGATACATGTATTCTGCGAATAAAAAACACTTGAATTATTGATCTGAAACAAAAATTATACCAAATAATCCTATACTTATTAAGATTAAAGTTTCAGGTTTGAGATATATATGAGGATGATCAAACACATGAAAAAATCAATGCTACAATTATATTGTGCACACATTTAAAATATTTTTAACAAACTTTGATAAAAAAAATAAAGAAAGAAGTCAATTTGGCATGTGATATTGCACTGATTCAACAATATTATGATTTGATTTTTTTTAAAACCAAGCTCAATGATCCAAAATTTTCATTTGATAATCGGGTTCAATATCTAAATTCTTAATAAAACTAAAAAAAACTTGATATTTAACAAAAAGCATTTGTTCACAAATATATTTTCATCCTAAAGGGACTTGATTTTCATAATTTATAAACTAGTTATAATTGCTTTTAACAACATATGATAAGATAAAAGTTTAATAAATTGCAGTAATTAAATTAATTTGATTAATTCAAAGCCTTTTTAGTTCAAAAGATATTTACTTCAGAAGTCAGACTCAGAAATATTTATGTGACGATTCAGTAAGAACGACTCATTTACATTTGAATAGCAAATTAGAAGTATCTAGCATTCTCAGAATGACCTAGTTAATTCTTTAATGTAAAGTCCTAGACTATATTACTAATGAATTGTTCAATGCGACAGGATTAATTTTGCTTAATTTCAGTAAATGAGCTCAAACGCGAAAGATATAGTAACTAGCAAAAAAGTTAGAGAAACTATAATAAATATTTATTCCTTGATAAAATATTGATTTAAAATTTCTCCTCTTTCCTTATTTTTCTAAATATGGAAAAATCAGTTATTTCTTATTATAATGTGGTTTAAATTTTATAAATATTTGAAACCCGAATTTTCAAATAAATTGTCATTCATACCTTCTTCTAATAGTTTCTGGAGATTTATTTCTAACACCTCCCCTGTGTATAATTTTACACACATTTTCGAATTTCGAATGTATATTTGGGGAAAAAGTTGTCAATTCCGCCAGGAAAATATGTTAGTAAAACTATTAATTTAATAATTAAATACAACTATATTTGTTATAAGTGAAACATCACTAGTGTGTAGGTTTTTATTACCGATAAACTATGCATAAAAATTGAGATATTCACCTTATAACTTATGGGGATGATGGCGAAGAGTTCATCTTTCAACATGACTGTTCTATTCACATTCATCCCTTACCAGAGACTAATTCCCTCCAAGAACATGTCAAAATGTTTACTTTATTCGAGTATTTCAATAAATCACTTGACGACAGAGCCTTGCAGATCATTTATTGGTTGAATTGAAAAGGCTCTCAACTCCTACCTGCGCCTATAGTTTCTCTGTGCAAAGTCTTTCTGGATTTGTTTCGGTGCCATCTTCTGTTTTCAAGCGCATGATTAAATCCTTGTCAAAGCTTTTGATCACTGTCAGGACGTTTGGAAACAGCGTCAAATTTTATCAAGTAATATATGTTCGTAGTTTTTTCTTTGTTACAAACTTGATTAAAAGTACAGTTTTTGATTTTTGTACAGTATTATGTTGGAAAAAAATAATATTTAGGTATATTTATTTGAGATTAACTTGTTTTTGTATCTAAGTAATAATAAATGCTTATCAAGCTAATATTTTAAGGTAAACAACAATTTGATACGAAAGTTGCATTTTATTTGAATGTCACTTTACAAATAAATTTTTCGTGTCTTTTGAAGTAAACTCCCTCAAGAGTTTGTCTCTTTTAGATAAGTACGGCCATTACGCACATGAGGAACCCCACTTACCATTTTTCACCTTCTCCCTTTCTCTTATTTTCCCTTTCTCATGTGTTTCATATACTTTTTGTTTATGCTTTATAAATAAAAGGGTCACAAGTTATTATCTAATGTATCACGGTTTGGTTTTACTTTTTTCTTTCAATTTTTGGACATAGGAAAAACCTTGACTGAGGTAGGGTCTGCAGCAATAGAGTTGCGTACGCTGTCCGCCTTCAGGAACGTTCAGCCAAAAAAAGTCCAAATAGTTGAGGGCCTTGGTTGTGGATGTCCAGATGGTGGAAACTCTTGCCCATTTCTATAACCCCCCTTCTCTTTGGCTTTGTATCAGTGCTTCTGCCTGAGCTCGTTATGAAGGGTTTGGTTTTATTATCGTCCCACTAGAAGCAACACGTGGGATATTGTCGACAGACTTTGTAATTTTGAACCTCGGTCAAGTGACGGGGATGATACCTGAGGTGCCCCCTCTCCTAACTACCACACTACATCAACGGGAGGACTTTGAAGATTTACGTGCTGATACAAGTTAAATCTGTCGGGCTACACGATGAGTCTTTTGTGGCACCGCGACTCGACGAAAACCACCCGCCTCGAGTCCGCAACCATGACCACTAGGCTAATGCGGTCACATGTTATGGAGGAACTATCCATCGTCTAGCTTTGAAAAATTTTCCCGCGTTCACCCATTGACTCATCAAAAAAGGGCGGAACGAAGGAGACTAAAGGCCTCTCGATCGAATTGGAATTAATCAAGTTCTTTTTATTTTTCGTGAAAAATAAAAGAAAAACTAGTTTGGTTACTTAAGCTAATAGAGCTTCTTGGGCTGAGCATTTTCTCTCTGTGGAAAACTTAGATCAAACTTCTTTAAATTCGTCTTTGAGTCCCAACGGAAATCGTAATAATTCTTCAAACTTTACTTCTCTTGATCAATCGAATATAAACAAAACCTTCGATCTTTTATAATTAGGAAAGCTAACATCAATTTAAAAACTGTTTCTGCAGTTCAATACACAAAACTATTTTAGGAATGGTGGGAGAAGTGAAATCGGTTAAAAAGATAAATATTGGTGACATATTGATGACAATGAAATTCTTCAAACAAACTGAAATGATCTTGAAATTAGAAAGAATAGGTGACCATACCATTACAGTAATCCCTCATATATCTTTAAATGAATCGCATGGTGTCATATCGGAAAAAGCTTCAACTCATGATTCAGAAAGTGACACTTCGAAAACTGTTCAAAATCAAAATGTTTGTGTCGTGCAAAGAATAACAATCCTTTGTAATTGACGAATACTGCCAACCAAATACCTCACATTTATAAATATAGCATACTTAAACTGATCCATCTGTCTTTATATCTTCAATTCTTTACGATGTTTTCAGTATCAAAGATTTGGGCACTCTATTGTGACCGATGTTCTGTCATCGGGCATGAAAGTAAAAACTGCAATTCGGAGGACATCGGTCCTAATTTCTAAGGAGACCATCCTGTATATTCTCGAAAATGTCCTCGATGATTAATAGAAAAGAAAATTAAAAATATAAAAAAATCTCAAGACATTTCATTTCTCAAATTCAGTAAAATAGGGAATATTCGCATCCCCACATTTGTTTTTTCATTTGCAGCTGCTTCCTAAAAATCTACCGCATGTTAAAATGTCTCTAATTCTCTCAAAAATAGAAACCACAAACAAATAAATTCAAAGTATAATCACAGAATCAGAAGTTACGAGTACAGATATTTCTCAGATTGTCGCTTCAATATCAACGCCCCCAATTAACAATGATAAGTTTTCAGCTGAAACTGTATTGTTTAAAACTAAGCATAAACTCAAAACAATCAAAATCAGTTAAAAACAATCCACGAAACATTAGCACTCTTCCATCTGTAATCCTTTTTATCAAAAATAATGATCCTTCCGGATCCACATTTCCAAACAATGCAGATCCTAATACATCAAAACAACTCCCACTAAAAAGAAATCATAGTTATAACTACTTATAATTAAGAAATGTTAGGAACAATCCACAGCCTCAAACTAACAAAGACTTTTTAAAGAATCAAAAGAATAAAATAACTGACATCAGTTGATAATGCATTAAAGGTGTATTTATCAGACGAAGGCAAGATGTTGACGGCTGATTTTTCTGAAACATCTATGAAATAGAGGGCTTTCTTTGTTTCTTTCTTTTCCCAATGGCCTCTTTGATTTCATGGAATTGTCAAGGCTATAAAAAATAAAAACACATAATTAAAGGTTATCATAAAAAATATAATCCGGTTCTCTCCAAGCAACTAATTTAACAAAAGAACAACATAATTAACCCTTTTAGCTTATTTAGAAAATATTGTATTTCACAAAAAGTGAGTGGAGTTGTCGCTTTGCTGATATTCCAAGCTTTTCCATCACTCAACTCCATTTACAAACTACTCTTCTAGCCGTTGCAGTCAGAATTCACCCTTAAACTTTAATAACAATTCACTCTTTATACCTGCTTACAAATATCCGCATTGACAACATTCAGTGAACTCCACGTAACTCCTACTTAGCTTGAGATTTAAATGGTCGCAATACTCTTTAGTGGAACTGCAATGACAACCAAAGAGGAGCTCAAATGGAAAAAAATGTTATTTCATATAATAACCTCTGCCTATTAAACAATAACCAATCGACTTATTTTCATGCACCTACAAGAACATTTCATTCAATAGACTTGGAAATTTGTGCTCTTCCATTTTACTTTGGTCGATATTTAAAACCGACTCATGTATGTTTTACAATAGTGATCATTTTTTAAAAATTTTGGATCAATCGAATCTCAGCCAACAGAGCCCCACATCATGTAATAGATACATGTTATTTTTATTTTATCAGTGAAGAAATTGTAAATCCCCATAGTATTGATGAGTTTCTAATGAACATCACGAATATAATCATTGAAAGAGCCAGTGCATCCATAAAAATAGCTTTTAACTAACAAACAAACATAATTAATACTGTGGTGGATTGGGGATCGATGAATAGCATATAAAAGTCAGAGGAGGTCATGGAATATTTTTAAATGATATCCTATCCTCACAAATTTCATTTAGTACAGAAAAAAGCCATTTTTTTTAAAAATCCAACGAATAAGCCAAAAAGAATCCTGTAAGAAATATGTACAAAATGTTAATAGTTTTGTTACGAGCAAACACAATTTTTGGATAGAGTTAAACGTGTCTCTGGAGTTTTTACAAACTCCAATTTTGAAGTATAACAAACAAGCAATTTCCACTTTAAAAGACACAGTTAATACAATTGCATTAGCTCTGGTTGTTCTGATAATTACTCTGATAATTTCAAATAATAATAATAAAAAAAACTACAGCCGAAAGAAGAAAATTAATTTTATCAAGAGATACAAATTGATATGCAATAAAGTTTTGTTTTCCGTGAACTAGAAACCAGAACATCTAATGTACAGAAATCTCAACTCGAGAACCAAATATCATCATCTATAAATTCCTGAAATATTTAACGTAAGATTTTTTACAAAATATTTTAAAATTTTTCAATAGAATTTGGAAAGAGCATATTTTTCTTCATTCATGAAAATATGTTTTTATTAAACCGATTTTATACCCAAGCAAAAATTCCTTTGATCCCACAATTTATTAAACCATAGCCCTCACGAAGTTATTCGCGAAATATCCTGGGAAAAATTACAAACCCCAGGGTTATATACGTTTTAGGGCACAGTGCTATTTTTTCACTATTTCACAGCGGGTTTCGATGAATCGGATCTACTGTGGATAATCCAGTCTCATTGGAGACACAGATAAGAGATCCCTTTACACAAAATAAATATCTTGTTTCGATATTTTTGACTGAGGAAGTTATACGATCAGACTTGGAAGTATGGCATTTTCAGAAATTTATACGATTGTGACTTAAGGGGTAACATGACAATTTTTATTCAAAAGATTTTAGAGCAGAAATATTTTAAAGTTAAAATTGATTTGACCTTATCGGATGATTTTATTCGAGAAGGTGTGCCTCACGAAAGTGTATTACCGCATATACTTTTCATTTAAATTAATTATATCATTTCAAATATCTCGTCAACTGTTAAAAGTCTCATTTATGTTGACAACCTGAAAAGTTCATACAGGGGAAAAGAAATTAATTCCTATGAACGACAGTTTCATCAGTCTGTAAATAGGAATACAAATTAGATAAATGAAAATAATTTCTGCTTCTCTTTGACAAAAACAACTTGTATAAATTTCTAAAAACAAAGGAAACTTTTCATCATTATCCTGTGAAATCTATTGCACCAGTACTTTAATTAATGTCGTGGACGAAAATAAAATTTTAGGACTTTGACAAAAAAATAATGTTTCACACGCATGTTCTACAACTTCACAAACGTTGCGAAAATGTTATAAATATTTTAAAGGCCTTATCAGATACATCCCGGAGCTCTGATCTCATTTGTTTAGTAGGAAATATACCATGTACTCAAATGATTGAATTTGTTCTATGATTGTGTGGTATATAGTTCAGCCAGAAAACAAGTTTTATGTTAAGTGAACATCATACACCAACATCTTCTATACAAAGCTTATATAAAGATTGTTTTGAACCCTCCTTTGACTCATGGAGACAACTTTTGTCCCTTCATTATCATTTTAGAACTACATAATAATCAAAGTTCTTCTTTTTCAAACAAAATTTTATTTTTAGATAGATCATATCATGAAAAAAAAAAAACTATTCATACCTTCATTTCATAGGAGAGTAAAAGTATTAATAGAGGACTATGGTTAATCTAACATCTCCGTCATGAAAGCAAACGGAGAATTTTCACCCTGGAGCAGAATTTTGATTTTAAAAATTCTGTTTTTTTTTTAAATCAGATATACATAAAACATTTTTACTTATCTTTTTAATGATTTTATAGAAATATATACTGATTTTAATTACTTTTACACCGACGGTTCTAACAGCTTTTAATTCCATACCTTATGTTCGGTCTTTACTGCTGAAATTTTCACCAATAATAAAACGTTAGAAAATGTTTCAAGTGGATTCAATGAAATTTTTATTGCCTTCACTGATTCTATGAGTGTAATAGTATCTTTAAATCCTCTAAATAATTCTATTCCACCATTAAATATTAATACACTAAAAATACATAACCTATAGTTTGAAAACATTCAATAAAAATTTCGTTGGATACCTTCCCAAGTGGGTACAAAGGACAATGATACAGTTAATATAGTGCAGTTAAATCTGCATTCAGTACACAATTTCTCACCTCTCCATACTGCGGTTATTTAAAATACATTAAATCAGTTGTTCATGACCACTGGAATAATCAATGGAATCAGATGATAAACTACATATGTGAAATCCCTCTTTTTTCATTCGCATTCATTGTCATTGCGAAGACAGGGTATTATCTTAACACGTTTGTGAATCGGTCACACAAGACTTATACATAAACATCTCTTTCTGTGGAACTTTCCTACATGTACGGTCATTGTGTTTGTCATCGGGGTGGAAGTCACAACTGAACGCTTTGATTTTAACTCTGCTCAAGTGAAACATCTTAAATCTCTTACGCTATTTTTAATTGAAAGCCGTGGAAAATAAATATATTTAATTTCTTAGTTAACATTGACTATACCCCAATCATACAATTATATTAATCTACATTTTACTCTTTCCCCCCAAGTTTGAATTTTAAATTGTTTTAATTTTTACAAATATAAAATTTTCACCTTGAATCTGGCACAATATGAACCATGAGAATTCAGTGCCATAAATTCATCCAATTTATTGAAGTAAACTGAAAAGAAAAACATTTGTTTGCTCTAGCAAGCTCAAAAAATAAAATTTCGTTTCTAACAAATATTAATTCGTTCTAACAAACGGGTTTTATGCAAACAAATTTTTAAAAAAAGGTATATGTTTGGCAATCAATCTTTATCCTGAAAGAATGAGAATAAAAATCCTTTTTACTTGACAAAGAGAGGATCAGTCCCCACACTTTCTTTAGGACTAACTTAAACCTTTGGATCAGGTTTTTACTCTGATAGAACTATCGCAAATAATCAAACTATTTCCAATTACACATCGAATTTCTGAATTCTTAAGCATTCTAAATTTTTGAATTTTTTTTATTTCTATTTCTTGAATTCTCTTGTAAATATATATATATATATATATATATATATATATTTAAACATATATGTAGAACGGTGGCGATGAGATTGCACATCCCGAAAGGGCTAGTTTGTCCAGGGGAGTCGTTTATTAGAAGGAGAGTTAAAGAGAGGAAATATATTTACAAATTACTATATACAAGTGATTACTATTAGGAATAAACAGTTCTTCGGAGACAGATTGATGCCGGCCTAATTAATTTTATCCCATATCGACGATGTTCGTTGGAACACGCGCTGACGTTTGGAGTTCACCTTCAACGAGGGAAGTGTGAAGGAAAAGAGAGGCGGAAAGAGGTAAAAAAAAGAGCGAGAATGAAATCAGTTTTGTTCAGGAATAGGGGGCTTCTATCTATCGAGTAACCGAGGAACTGGTTTTACAGTTCATTTGAAAATACAACTAATACTTTGATAATTAGTGGAAAATCTTATATATATATATATATATATATATATATATATATATATATATA
>BMAW01064990.1:512599-576654 GCA_019974015.1 Nephila pilipes | reverse complement strand
CTTTAACGAATTGCGAGAAAATAAAACAAGCACATTACTATTAGATAAACTTATGTACCATATATATATATATATATATATATATATATATATATATAAGATTTTCCACTAATTATCAAAGTATTGGTTGTATTTTCAAATGAACTGTAAAACCAGTTCCTCGATTTACTCGATAAGATGACAGAACGAATCAGTGTCATGTGATAACTCATGCAACACCCCTATTCCTGAACAAGCGTTCATTCTCCTTTCTTTTTTTTTGCACTCTTTCCGCCTCTCTTTTCCTTACCACTTCCCTCGTTGAGTGAACTCCAAACGTCAGAGCGTGTTCCAAACGAGCATCGTCGATATGGGATAAAATTAATTAGGCCATCAAGTACTGTCTCCAAGAGAACTGTTTATTCCTAATAGTAATCACTTGTATATAGTAATTTGTAAATATTTCTCCTAACGCTCTCCTTCTAATAAACGACTCCCTGGACAAACTAAGCCCTTTCGGGATGTACCCAGTCTCATCGCCACCGTTCTACATATATGTTTTAAATATATATATATATATATATATATATATTTACAAGAAAATTCAAAGTAGAAATAAAAAAATTCAAGAAATTTGAAATGCTTAAAATTCGAAATTCGATGTGTAATTGGAAATGGTTTGATTATTTTGCGATAGTTCACTATCAGGTAAAAACCTGATCAAGGTTTAAGTTAGTCTAAAGAAAGTGTGAGGGACTGATCTCTGCTGATAATTAAAGTTTTTATTCTCATTCTTTCAGGATAAGATTGATTGCCAAACCTTATGCAAAATTTGTTTGCATAAAACCGTTTGTTAGGGCAGATTAATATTTGTTAGAGCAGTTTTATTTTTGGGCTTGTAGAGCAAAACAAGTGTTTTTCTTTTCGGTTTACTTCAATAAAATTGGATGAATTTATGGCGCGTTCTCATGGTTCATGTTGCCAGGATTCAGGTGAAAGTTATATTTACAAAAGTAGAAACAATTTAAAATTCAAACTTGGGGAAAAGGTAAAAAAATGTAGATTAATATAGTGTATGATTAGAATTTATAGTCAATGTTAACTAGAGAGTTAAATATATTTATTTTTACGGCTTTCAATTAAAAATAGCGTAAGAGATTTAAGATGTTTCACTCGAGCAAGTTAAAATCAAAGCGTTCAGTTGTGACTTCCACCCCGATGACAAACACAATGACCGTACATGTACGGAAGTTCCACAGAAAGAGATGTTTATGTATAAGTCTTGTGTGACCAATTCACAAACGTGTTAAAGATAATACCCTGTCTTCATGTGGTAATGAATGCGAATGAAAAAGAGGATTTCACATATGAAGTTTATCATCTGATTCCATTGATTATTCAGTGGTCTTGAACAACTGATTTAATGTTTAAATAACCGCAGTATGGAGAGGTGAAAAAAAAAAAATTGTGTACTGAATGCATTGCACACTACCAACACTGCCATACGCACACGCCAGCAAAATTTTGTAAACCTTTTAACTACCGTTGCTTTTGCTTAGCTATGGCAAAAGCCTGCCTGCCGTAGCAAAAGCTTGCCGCTCACGCTGCGTAAAGCAAACACCGTAGCGCCGCTGGCAAAACAGCCATTGCCGTAGCCCATCAGCGCACCCAGGTACCATCGCTAAAACCGCCGCTAACGCCGCGCCATTTTAAGCTGTAAACTACGCCGTACCGTGCTGCGTAGCCGTATACGTTTGCAGCCATAAAAAAACATTGCCAGGCTACAAAAGCAGCGAAAAGGCAAGGCGTAAAGAGAACATATGCTACCGCTTTGCCGCAAAATGGCTGCGTAGCTACCGCTTTAAACACCTGCACACAGCCGCGGCTGCTCGCTGCGCTGCAGGCCAACTTAAGGCCAACGCCACAGCAAGCACCTTTAAACGGCAGGCGCGCCTTTTGCCGTACCATCGCTTGGCCCAGCGCATGGCTACGAGCCTTGGCAGGCTGCTGGCGGCAGAAATTATTTTCATTTATCTAATTTGTATTCTGTTACAGACTGATGAAACTGTCGTTCTGAGATTAATTTCTTTCCCCTGTATGAACTTTTCGGGTTGTCAACATAAGTAGACTTTAGTGTAATGTTGGACGAAAATAAAATTTTAGGACTTAGACCAAAAAAAAAAATAATTTCACACGCATGTTCTACAACTACCTCGTTCGAAAATGTTATAAATATTTTAAAGGCCTTATCAGATACATCCCGGAGCTCTGATCTCATTTTGTTTAGTGATATACCGTAGCCTCAGATGATTGAATTTGTTCTATGTTATTATTGGTATATAGTTCAGCCAGAAAACAGTTTATGTTAAGTGAACATCATACCAACATCTTCTATACAAAAGCTTATATAAAAGATTATTTTAGACCACTCCTTTGACTCATGGAGTTAACTTTTGTCCCTTCATTATCATTTTAGAGACTACATAATAATCAAGTTCTTCTTTTTTCAAACAAAATTTTATTTTTAGATGAATCATATCATGCAAAAAAAAAAAACTATTCATACCTTCATTTCATAGAGTAAAAGTATTAATAGAGGACTATGGTTAATCTATGTCTCAGGTAAGCAAACGGAAATTTTCACCCTGGGCAAATTTTGATTTTAAAAGATTCTGTTTTTTTTAAATCAGATATGCA
This sequence comes from Nephila pilipes, assembly GCA_019974015.1. Lineage (NCBI taxonomy): Eukaryota > Metazoa > Arthropoda > Arachnida > Araneae > Nephilidae > Nephila > Nephila pilipes. Next base: position 573,978 of record BMAW01064990.1, on the reverse strand, counting down.
TAAAACATTTTTTACTTATCTTTTTAATGATTTTTTATAGAATTTATATACTGATTTTAATTACATTTTACACCGACGGTTCTAACGGCTTTTAATTCCTTACCTTATGTTCGGTCTTTACTGCTGAAATTTTCACCAATAATAGAAACGTTAGAAAAAATGTTTCAAGTGGATTCAATGAAATTTTTTATTGCCTTCACTGATTCTATGAATGTAATAGTATCTTTAAATCCTCCAAACAGACTATTCACCATTAAATAAATAACACTAAAAATACATAACTTTAAGTTTGAAAACATTCAATAAAAATTTCGTTGGATACCTTCCCAAGTGGGTACAAAAGGACAATGATACAGTTAATATAATTGCAGTTAAATCTGCATTCAGTAACACAATTTCTCACCTCTCCATACTGCGGTTATTTAAATACATTAAATCAGTTGTTCATGACCTGGAATAATCAAGGAATCAGATGATAAACTTCATATGTGAAATCCCTCTTTTTTCATTTCGCATTCATTGTCATTGCGAGAACGAGAATATTATCTTAACACGTTTATTGAATCGGTCACACAAACGCCATAAACATCTCTTTCTGTGGAACTTTTCTACATGTACGGTCATTGTGTGTTTGTCATCGAATTGATCACAACTGAGCACCTTTGATTTTAACTCTCTGCTCGATGAAACATCTTAAACTCTCTTACGCTATTTTAATTGAAAGCCGTGGAAAATAAATATGTTGTTTCTTGGATTAGCATTGACTATACCCCAATCATACAATTTATATTAATCTGCATTTTACTCTTTCCCCAAGTTTGATTTTTAGAATTGTTTTTTAATTTTTTTTTACAAATATAAAATTTTCACCTTGATCTGGCACAATATGAACAACTGAAATTCAATTGCTATAAATTCATCAATTTATTGAAGTAAACTGAAAAGAAAAACATTTGTTTAATACTAGCAAGCTCAAAAATAAAATTTCGTTTCTAACAAATATTAATTCGTTTAACAAACGGGTTTTATGCAAACAAATTTTTTTAAAACATAACATGTATGCGCCACAGCAAGCAAAAGCCGCAAGCCAGCCACTGCACTTGCCACGGCAAAACGCCGCAGCAATAGCTTTGCACATACGCCGGCTGTTGCCGCGTACATTTTGCTGCTGCGGCCTGCGCGCGCCTGCCGCCTTTGCGCGAAAACGGCAGAGCACGCCAAAAAACTGTTTGGCAAAGCGCCTTTGGTAAAAGCGCTGGCCTGGCAGGCTGGCCGCTGTGGCGCCGCATGGCGGCGTAGAGCACGCTGCGGCATTACGCAAAAAAAAAGAACTTGAGAATGAAATCAGTTTTGTTCGGGGGGGCGTTGCATGAGTTATCACATGACTGATTCGTTCTGTCATCTATCGAGTAACCGAACTGGTTTTTTACAGTTCATTTGAAAATACAACTAATACTTTGATAATTAATTGGAAAATCTTATATATATATATATATATATATATATATATATATATATATAATTTTATAGGGTTATCTTAATAGTAATGTGCTTGTTTTATTTTCATAATTCGTTAAAGTTTTTTTTTTTTTTTTTTTTTTTTTTACGATTAGGTAATTTCTTTCTACAATTGTTTTTTGGTTATTTAACAAGTTTGAACATTTTTTTTTCATTAGTAAATATTTTTTATATTATGCTTTGTTTTTAATTAACTACTTTTTTTATTATTTTTTGTTTTAAACTTACTTTATTCTTTTTTACTTAGATTTATATATATATATATATATATATATATATACTCTATATATATATATATATATATATCTCTCCTAAATACTTTGTTCACTACATATATTAGTTTAGAATATCCAAACTAAAACAAAACCATTTTGAGGAAAGAAAATTTGAAATGTTTTGAAGTCGTGGCTGCCAGGATTATTATTTATGAAAAGGCAAATCAAAATTTTTTTGTAGCATAACTGAACCGAAATAAATTTTTAGACCTGAACAAAACTGTTGACTTCTAAATAACCAAACAGTTGAAAGCTAAAGTGTTTGAAAAGCTGAAGTTAGAATAATGGAAATAAATAACCGATATTTCTCTTTTGAGGAATTATTTAATACCATGCTAATGTATATGCCGAATGTCGACAGCGATCGAAATAAATGCGCTTCGAGGAGAATAACGACCATAAAAGAACACGGGTCATTCAGGCGTCGACAGTCAAACCGCAGAAAGATAGGCATCTTCGAGCCTACTTACATGAAACGGTTAACTAATGTTTCAGCAAAAATATTGTATTGATAAAATCTGGTGAAAATTCAATGGTGACAAATAATGAAAACGACAATCGAAGCAAAGCTTGTAATATGAAAGTGTTACCAATGACATATCATCGTGAAATAGGCGCGGAATTTTAAAGAAGTCGAGCGCGAGCAGAAAAGATATGAAACTTTGACTTCAATTGAAATGAAGCACCAGTATCAAAAACAATAAACACACTGAAATAGCAGCAATAACCAACCGTAGCAATAACAGCAGCAACAATATCATGTGTTTGGCAACGATGACATTGTTGCACCGTGCGGTATCGCGTAATATTGCGTATTTATGGCTGGCTGTAACGAAAAGTGTTTTCAAAATCGTATTTTCTATTTTCATTGATTTATTCTGGCCTCAATAAGAATCTTTCTCTGATTGTTAAATGATGAAAATTCGGTACAATGATTTTGCCCTCTACTTTTATTGAGATGAAGAACTTTGCTGGCCTAAACGAACCTACTACTTTACATTCGAATATAATTGCGTGTAAATGATGTAAATGAAAGCGAAAAACATTTTTTGCTGACACCGCTCAAATAACGTTTAAACCATATTGTGTTAAAAACTCCACGAGACCAACAAATAGAGAGTTTTTTGTCCACTAAGAAACTTATTTCAATTTATTTAAGCGTAACCTAAATAAAATACCCGAAACAAACTGTATTTTCGAAAACAAGCTGTCATTTCTTTGAACATATTTCGCCAATTGTTGTTCGTACTAACAAGTAGCGAATGTTGGCTGAAACTAACAAACCAAGAGCGACGACCTTTTCAAGCATTTGTCATTCGCTGGTATTCCTTCATTCGTATAGCCAATTGTTAACGTGACACGTATGGCTTTTCTCATAAGTTCCAGCTGCAAGGCTATTTGCTGGCAGAACCCAGTAGCAATTTGCCTGGCACTTAACGCCTTGAGGCAACGGCGTACGCCAACCCGTCGTAAGCAACCTTTTGGTAACATTTTCTCCAGCAAGCAGCAAAAAAATGCAGGCACCTTCTTTTCAACTGCGATATTTGTTCGCCTTTTGTAGGCCAACGTACCGCTGCCGCCTCGGCTCAAAACTACTTTTTTTTTTGACGTAAAGGCCCATTGCGTAGCGCGTGACTTTGTATTTGCTCGCGCTGGCCGAAAAGTGCCGTACCTTCGCTGCTGCAGCCAGCAGAAATGCATTGTTGAGCTGAAGTCCCATTAATGGGCGTTAAGCCGTGATGTTACCTGGATTTCCACATTTTATTCTTTGATAACTTTTGATTGATTGATTGGTTAGGCAACTTGTACGACGAACGTGAACATCGCTGCGGTCGTCGAGCGAGGGTGAGCATGTCACCACTCTCAACTTCACACCGCCACGAAGCGAACATCGTGCTGACAATGATGAATCCTTTATTGAGGGGTCGTCAGTGTGTCGAGCTTTCGCCATCATTTTATATTTATCGTAATTATGTTGTCGGTGATCTTGCTCCGCGGTGTTGACTGTGTTGATAAATATTTTTTCATCATAGATATGCAACTTTTTTTTAAAATAATGTAATTTATTGGGAAAAGCTGCTTGATGCTGCTATAAAGGCATTTTGAGTTAAAATTTGAGTTTTAAGAACTCAACTTTCAACTTTTGTTATTTACAATTTCATTCAGATTTTTTTTATTTCTATTCATACTTTTGATCCCAATTTCGTAGTTAAGTAAGTACTATATATTCATTTCAAATGACTCAAACGATCATAAAGAGGCCCCGATTCGTTTATTATGGTAATCCACATACAAAAGATAAAAGGCAATCTGGCTAAATTTATGATATTGTGTTTTCGTTGATTTACTGTTACAATACTCACTGAAATAAAGGAGATTTAAAAAAAAAGCATGAAATGACTTTAAACCATTATATTAAAATGTTAAAATTCAAAATGACCAATAATGTTTGAAAAAAAAAAATTGGTTGAAATGTTTTGTGACGCTATTTCGAACAGATTGGCTGAATAATTGAAACAGTATTTGAAATATGTTACGTCAAATATTAAAGGATGATAAGTGACTGATAAAACACTTGTGAGAACCTTTTTTAATACTTTGTTGATGATTACGGAAGAAATGCTGTTGAAAAATATATCGAATAGAAAAGCTATCAACTCTATGATTTTGTTTTTGTTTTCTGAAGTGCGAACAGTCAAGTAAAGAAAAGGAACATGCATTTTAAGAGAAAATGATAGTGAACAATAACTGTAATCGCTTTTAGTGTAAAAATTCGGCATTTCATAAAGACAACCAATGGACAAAAGCGAAAAGTTCTGGAGCAGAGAAAGGAATATAATACTAAATAAATGAAAGCACGAGGAAAAAGTTAATGATACATGCTTGCGCAGAAACCGAGCATATTTCGCAACTTTTGAAAATATGAATATACGTTACTGATAAGGCGTTTCAAACGTAATTGCTTCATTTTGCGGTACATTGTCCCAATGTTGCAACACCAGTTGTTTATTCTATTTGTTTTGATAATGATTGCATTTTTTAAACAAAACGCGCAATGTTGTGAAAAAAAACTTTCGGTCCTGAAACTGCTTCTTTAAAATTTTTTGATTACCGAGAGTTAATATAATGGCGAATCCTTCAAATCGAAATAATGGATAATTTTTTGTTAATATTCATTCAGGAGAAATAACATATAAGTTGATTTAATATCGTAAAATCATGTTTAAGGCGAGCAATGTTCGATTTTAAGAACGTCTGTGTTAGAAAGACGTGAAACGCATTTCTTCCAGGCAATTGCCGAATATAGCTCCCCGTGTCGATCTTTTCTCGTGGTACTTTGATATTTGTTGACACAATTAGCTTTTGCGGAATGCAGCGACCATTCTCTGACCTGTTTAGTTCTTTAATGAAAATGTCGTTTATTTTTCTTTGTTTTTTTCAGTATCTTGACAGAGATACGTGTGACGCGGCATATCACGTCGGCTTTATTGCATGACGAGCTCTATCGCAGTGTTCATCATTTTCGAAGAAAACTCTTTCTTCTCGTTCAATAAAAATTTCAACAAAAATATTTGGAAATTGCGACATCTGAGAAGTATGTTACTTTTGATAAAAATATAAATTTAAACGTTTAATATAAAAGAGCATTATTGCCTCCGCTTAACAACAACTAACAATAATAGCAATAACCTTGTATGTATATATGTATGTGTTCAAACATTAAGCAAACGTAAAATATAATGATTTTCTTCAGTTAAAAGCCAATAATTTTTAATCTGAACATTCATAAATAAAGAATAAAGTCTGGAAAAGAAATTTAATTCTCTTCTTTTTCATGCCTGTATATGTCGGTAATGCTGGATGAATAGTGCCTAAACGTTAAAACTGAGGAAGCTTTAATTCTAATGATATAAACAAACTTGGGTTTTTTGAGGGAAAACCTGTTTTATTCGGAAGGAATGCTTTTCTTTTTTTTATCAGACACGCTCTGAACTTTACCCATTTTGTCACTGTCTTGAGCATACGGTTACTGGAGGCCATGTAATTCTCGGTGGGCTTTCGAGCTATCTTTTTTTCTTTTAATATACTCTCGAAGATTTATGTGCTTTACTTCAGGTGTTAAATGTTCACTAATTTGTTGTCCAGCCATCTAATATTACATGTCTTCATCCAAATAATCATTGTTTGACACTTTTGTGTAATACTTGCTCTATTTAATTTATTATGTTTTCTTTGTTTAAAAAAATGTTCTGACACATTCTGTTGAAAATAATTGTTTTTGCACAATTCTTAGCTTTTAAATGAAATTGAAGGTATGTTACTATTCCCATTTATTTGATAAACATGATAAAATTCTTGTTCAAAAATTATGTCATTGAAACTAAGCTTTGAATATTTCAATCATTCGAAGAGCTTGTCGATTTTGCATAATGAGGAGGTACCTAAACAAAAAAGTTACCGAAAATAGAAATGAAAGGAAAGCTTTTAACAAGTTTAATAACGATTCAAGCTAAGAGTCAGATAATGAAGCAATTTTATAAAGATTGCTTTATATTGAAATTCATGTTAGCAGGTATTGTTTCATAAAGGCTTTTCGTTCAAATATGTTGTGCTCAAAATGATTTTTCAATATGTAAAATGAAACTGATTAAAATACGTGTATTTTTTAAGTATTTTCCTTTTGGACACTTTGACATCAAACTTTCATGTTCAATTTTTTCTTCAGTTTAACGTAACAAATATTAAAATTCAGTAACTAGAGAAAGTGAAAGCCATCAACGTTTATATTAGTATATGAACGAACAAATAAACACAGCATTATCTATCGAAAGGAGTGAAGGTAGTATGTTATCAGTATTTTAAAAATCCTTTGATTTTTAATTCTGGTATCATTTTTAAATCATGTTTTTTATTGCGATTTAAAAGTATGCTTCAATCATAAAATTGAAAAAAAATACTGACTCTTTGAGTTTATCTAAAAACATAGTAATTTAAAGAAAAAATTACTGATAAGATCTGTAATTACAAGTTCAAATTCTATGAAATGTGATTTTGCAACGAAAATCGGTTGCATTGAACGAGGACATTGAAAAATGACACACATTGCTCGAATTGATTGGCTATTTTACTCTGTCGAGCACGTCGGTACCCAGTACCCAATGTGTAAATTTTACGTTTGTGAAGCACGGGAATTGGCTTCTTTCGTTTTATTTATCGAAAACTGTTAACAATCATATTTCGTTGATCTTTCATTTCGATTCGTGTTTTGAATACAATAATATTCACTACCGTTTATGGCTATGTTGGTACTGTTATTTTTATTCGTTGCCAAAAGCACAATTGATTTGATCAATTTCTTGCGTCGACCATGTATATCTGACTTTGGGAATGCAATAATCTCGAAAAGAACTTACCTGATCAAAACACGCGTGGTACGCACTCTTTCGGCTGCACGTCGATCAACTACTGAAGCATCAGTGGTAGCCTGAAAATGAATGACTTACTGCTTTAATAAAAAATTGTGGAATTTGAAACCTTGTGAAGTATTATAAAGATGAGAGTTAAACGATACTGTACTCTCTGTCGATGATATTTGTTAGTACTGTTCTTTTTTGCTCGAAATACCAACCTTTCGATATTTCTGCAAATTTCTGTTACCCAATGAGCACTTTCGATAGGTAAACTTTGAAACTCAATTTTTTAATTCCCGATACTCTGTGTATTTCGCTTGCGGATGATCATGATGGTGTATTGTGGCTGTAATTAACAAGAACGTTTCCGGATGACACTCTGACAAGCACCGGGCTGACTTCGACACTATGATGTATACTGTACCGGTATGGCGTTGATTTGAGAACATTAACTGTGGAGACTGACCTTCGGCATCTTCGCCGAACCTGACTCCGGCAATTCGCTTCCTTCATCGTTACGCTTAACAGCCAGCTGTAACAGCGCCAGCCAATATGTCGTTATGCTCAAATACATTTTAAACAGCCGCCAGAAATTGTAATGCTTGTAACAGTAACCGTCGCGACAACCAACGAACTTTTACCTTTCCAGTAATTTTTGGCTTTTATCATTTTGATTCTAGTAAAATCTGTTTCTCAGCCTTCAACTCTTTGTTTTTGCATTCATCAAGAATGAGTTTATCGTGTACTTAACAGTAAAAAACTTGTCATCAGGCTGTTCAAATGCCGGGCCCTCACGCTTCTTTTAAACCAGTTGCACCCACTATGCTCCGTGCCGTACTGGCACTTGCCGAAAACTATATTGGAACAGCCAGCTGCACATGTAACCATTGTTCGCATTCAAAGAGGCAGCACATTTTTTATGGAAAAGTGATTTTTGAAGAGACTGTAACGATGAAGTGTGTGTTTCATTCAGGAGCTCGAATGATTTGATGAAACCGGTACTTTACGCTAACTGCACTCAATTAAATAACTAGGCGTTATCTTTCGGCGTTCATTCGACTATCGAAAAGACTGAGGTGGATTTTGGTATTTCTTGGTGCGCCTATGACTTTCGACAAAGACGACTTAATTTAGCTTTTGCGTACTAATCAACTGTTTAACTTTCTGGTTTTACTGATAGAAAGGTGACGGCTGTAGAGTTGGTACTGGCTTCTTTTTTTGATTTTCGGCTTATTGACTGTATTCGTTGATAATGACCCCAAATATTGAGGTTATACTGATCTCGCCCAATCAGTAAAACCATTTTTGGCTGTATTTTCGAGCTCTTCCGATAATACGCCAACAGACCATACTTATGTTTTCTGTAATAGTAGTGTTTTATTGATAAGAGTTAATTACTTATGAATGCAATAAGTGTTAAGGATACGTAAGAACACGAGAAAAAATGAGCCATCAGTATATTGAATATTGATTAAGCTGTTTTAATGTTGTTACTGGTATGATAACGATTAACAACAGTATACGATAATGTGATAAAAATACAGAATCGACATGCAAAATTATATCATTACTTGTTTTGGGCTGTTTATCATTTTTTGGATATTTTTGCTTTCAACTAGCTGTGAAAACTGTCTGAAGAAGTGAATGCGAATGATGAGCCCCGAGAGTGATTATTGGCGTAATTATTTTTTCTGCTTGAAAAAAAAATGGCATGTTAAAATATTAATACATTATTCCTGACACATAGAGCCTATTATCGTAGATAATTTCGAGAAAAGCACATTGGAAATTTAACGTGAAGCGGCAGCTATACTGTCTTCTTTAAGTGAAATATTATTGTGAACGAATATTTCGACAGTCAATGTTTGAATCTTTCCGCCATTTGAATTAAAATTTTCATGCATGAAAGAAAAGGCTGCAATGATAATGACTGTCGATTCAGCAAAAAACAAAATGTTTAAGTGCAAATATTAATTTTTGACAAAACAAATAACGTGAAAAGTTTAAAATGAAATCATTGGTACTTTCATTGTTTAAGTTAAATTCGATTTTATTTTCTTTTATATCATTTTTTAGATTGACAGCGTAAACTCCGAAATAATGGCTGGAATTTCCTTGAAACGAGAGGTAATTTTTGAGACAATACGTGCGAAAAGGATTAGCGAATAGAAGAACAACCATTTGTTGTTAAAATTCGAGGTTCAATAAAAGCGGTTGAATATATATGACCCGCGATCCGTCGACTTTAGAGGTATCAGAAACTCAGTATTATCAACAGCTTAGGTGGCTTTAATATGTGAAGCGAAATAAAAGGATTGAAATGACAGTTTAGCTGCACCAATAAATTTCCGTGATCACCATGAATATTTTCCTTATGATGATACGATAGTGAAAGAACCTATCGACCCCGGGAGACCTGGTATGCTCATTTGAATATCCATGGTAGAGCACTAAATGATGGCGCAAAATTAACTTATAAACTAAAATGCGCTGCTGCTGTAATCACCACGAACTTATGAATTTACATGGTGCTGAAATGACGATGGCTCGACAATTTATTAAATATGCCCTTTATAGCGCTTCCATTCATTTGAGGTTATGAAAATACTCGTGTTAAACTTACAGTTTAACTCGAAATGCAAGCAAGAATAAAACATGCGTTATTGGCGTACGTTATCCAAGTGAGAACATTTTAATTTACCAGGCTAAGATACGCACAAAACTAAAGTTCTAATGTAAACTTGGATAAATATATTTTTTTGGATAATAAACGAACGATTAAGCGACCTTAACTGGAAATCATGTTAAAATCATTGTTCAGATGAATGAACTCGCTCTGGTGAAAATGAAGATGATAAATATGACCTCAGAATTCTTCACTCAATTTTCATTTAAAATAAGCTTTCTACGCTTTGACATTATTTTATCTTAAAAAAATTGGAAAAGTTTTGAGCACTTTGAGATATTGTTTCGTTGAAATGATGTCAGGGGAAAGAAAAGAATAAAAAGGCATGAAGCGAAGACCATGTTTCATTACAAGCACTATTGATCAGTTTATTCATTTTTTTATTAACTACCAAAAAACGATATCTCTTTTAGAGGTGATTATTTCCCCTTTTACCTGAAGCGAAAAAATGACTTCCGATCTACGTAACTGGACGCAAAGATCTTTTTTGAAGAATCCCAAAGGCTTTTGAGATGCATATTATAAATGAAAATCTGTATTCACTCGTTTAAATTTCTTTTAAAAACCGTTGTCAAAATCTGGGGCTGTTCCCTGCAATTTGAAACGGCATTGATGTATGGCGCGATAAATGATTTTACCGGCGGAGAAAAATCTCGACTTTATAGTTATGTAGTGCATTAACACATTCATAACGACATCTGAAGTTTGAATTTCTCAATAGTCGTTCTTTTTTGATATCGAGCTTTTGAAGCTTCTGTTTTACAAATTACTGCCGCTTTTGTATCCATTGACCGATTAATATGAGTTGTTACAAACTTGCTTGAGAAATAGTACGGCTATCTTATTAACAACATTTCAGATGAAAACTATCGACTAGAAGAAATACGTTCAAAATCGGTAAGCAAGGAAAAGAAAATTAAACAAGCTTCTTTATTTTTAATAGCCGTAGCAAATACTCTGGCTGGCCAGCACGAAAGGTACAAAAAAGCGTAGTGGCTGAATTTCGCTGCGGGCAAAGAAATGACACTGTTGAAACATTACAGTGAAGCGCGGGCTACTTGACTTAAATTCCAACAACTGAAAACCCTTTAGGTAAAGGCACAGCTACCAGGCGCATTTAAAATGCATGGTACATACTGCAGTTTGTGGCAGCCCGCTGCAGCGGCCAGGTTCTTTGCCTTTGTATTACCAGTATGTTATCATTAAAATGGTATGGCTGTAGCAGGGGCACAGCGCAACTTTTCGTATTCACAGCAAATATTTTCCAGCGCCGTAACAGCCTGCTGCAAAGAGCATGGCAACAAACACCCGATATAGATGTTTCGAATGGTACCTAATGCGTTTTGAAAGTGTTCTGTTATTTCAGGCCTACTGTTACGATGACCATTCTTTGAAAACTTTTTCTCGCTACTGCTGTTCCAATGATAATTCATTTGTTGAATTCCGGAGTTACAAGATCGTATATGGTTCCGCTACATATTACAATATGAGGACCCATGTTTTTGTTTTATGCGCTAAATATTAATTTTCTTCAGCCATTTGCTGTCGAAATGGGCTTCGACGTCGACGGCACCGAACTTTCAGTTAATGGTATTTCTGCTCATGTGTTTCGTTGCAGCTTTCGCACGTTTCCATGAAAAGAATTCATCGCCAAAAGTAGCATTGGTTCAATCGATTTTCTCGGCATGTTGAAATCACGAACCTGTTTTGAGATCAATCTTTTTTTCTTTATTGAGCAGATTTCTTGTTAGACTAAATGAACAATGTTGTTGTGATGATCGTGTTCATAACCGTAGCTTTTGCTGGAAACATGGTCGAGCAAAGACTTTACTACTTTCATTCTGGTGTTCATAATATGATAAGGAGAAATCGGGTTGATATATACTGCCATTCATTGGTAAGCTCGACCTCCCGTGTCTGTGATGAAAAACATTGTTCTTTGAACGGAACTGTTTGGAGCTGGTATTGGCTGAGGCCGCTGTTCGTCGATAATATTTAATAATGAACACTGCGCGTTTTATTTGATAATGAAATCATCGCTGTTTCACTTTTATCGCGTTACAGCGACAACGGCAGCAAGCATAAGTATGTTTTTTCTGTTATAATCCAGTGTAATTTTGTTTTGTAGAATACGGACAATTTCTTGACGCACTGAAAATCAAATCGAAGAAAAACACTGATAGTAAACATTGTTTTTATCGAAGATCGTGTCATCCGGTACGATAAAATCAGCCAGTCATACTGATATGCAATATAACATAAGGAAGCAAAGAAAGGTGAAACAATTTTATTGCTAAACAATTTTTTTTTATTTTTAGAGACTTCATTTACGATTGATGATTCAGTGAACTTCTTCAAATCTATATTGCTCTTCACTTTCACAAATCACGCATGATGTCACGCAGTTAACTGCTTGTTGACACAATGTTAAGAAACTTGACTATATTTTGAAAATATCGGCTCGCTTCATTAATGGGGAATGGTATTCTACATAATTGTCATGCGAGCAAAAGTTTCATCTTTTTTTTTCAAACCAGTTTTCAACTCAACATTTAACTTCAAAATAGTAGCAGTGTTATGTTTTCAAACTAAACAACAAACTTTGAATCATTTTTCTTATGACACTTGATTCATCTTTGCGGCAATTTTGGCAAATTTCTTATTCTAATTCTTTATTTCAAGTTCTAAAAAGAATATTGCAATACTGATACTGCTGAAGCGTGAATATTTATTCGGCATTCATGGTATGGTCCAAACATGTTTGATGATTTCAACATGTTACCCATGTTCAAATCTTCATTAATGTTAAGGAGCCAACCAAATAGAAAACTATGCGAAGATAATTAAAGAAATAACTTTCAGCTGTCCTTCACCAGAAATTGTGAGAAAAGAACAATTTCTTTTAGAATTCGGTTGTAACAAATGAACACCAGTACTATACGCAAGTACAATCGGCTTTTAAATACTGCGCTTAACGAATATATGTGGAAATAAGCCAACATGTAAACCATTTTTTCGCTGACCCATTTCAAGAACAACTATCTTGACACAAAAGATTTCAAGTATAAAGAATATTAACCAAATAAATGAAATTCATTTTTTACGTTACTCCGTCAACAACTACTTGCGCCAATATCATTCGCTTTAAGCCATCCGTTGGCTGAGCATATGGCAATTTTCAACGGAGCTCGTCGGCTCTGACTTCTAGTAAATAGCTCACCACGCTTCTCGGTACTCACCCGGGAAGCAACAGCGTCCTTTGAATAAAAACGGCAATCCACTGATACTGCATGTTGCTGAAAAGAATCAAGCGATTTCGTTTTCAAACATCGTCTTCACACTCATGGACAGATTGGTGCGCCAGAGGAATCGTCAAAAAGCTCGTGAAGTACATGCAGCCGTATTTACATTATTCTAAGTAAATGATTGAAAATCGAAAAAGGATCGTTCCCTAACAGCTTTGCTTTTCGCCATGGCAAGCACCGCCAGCACGGCTTCGCGCGCTGCCGCCCGCGCCAGCACACGGCCACGGCGCCGCCCAGCAAACTGCCGCGCGGCACGCGGCCCGGCTGGCGCTGCTGCGCGCTGCGCCGAACGCCTTTCGTATGATTGAAAACGGGGCAACCAGTATTTACCTGGCTGGTGGCGACGTGGAAGGCTGGTTGACTTTGTGCATGTGCATTTCTTGACCGGCATTAAATGTGACGACTGATGCCTCGAGGGCGACGGCGCTAAAACGATGATATGTCACACTACTCGCAACTTGCAATCGAAGCTGCTGATGTGGCTGTACCAGCCGCTGAAAAACGTTCTGCGCTCACGTAAATGGAGACCAAGCACTTTCAAATGGCTTTGATTTTACTCACTCATTGGTGACGTTAACTCCTCTGCAACGATAACGGTCAGCTTTCATTTCTGTCGTTATATCGCCAGCATCGCCCTGATTTCGTTACAGTCCGCGGTGCTAGCTGACAACTGGTGATACTGTAGTCGAGCCAAACTCAGTGAAACGATATCATAATGTGCTTGGCAATGCGTAACTTTGTTTTTTTTTTTTTTTTTTTTTTTTACGATTAGGTAATTTCTTTCTGCAATTGTTTTTGATTTATTTAACAAGTTTGAACATTTTATTTATGATGACATATCATTGGTAAATATTTTATATTATGCTTTGTTTTTAATTGCTTACTTTTTTTATTATTTTTGTTTAAACTAACTTTATTCTTTTTACTTAGATTTATATATATATATATATATATATACAAATAGCACATTTCACTACATATAATGATTTTAGAATATCCAAAACTAAAGCAAAACCATTAAGAAAAAAAACTAAATATTTTAGGAAATCATTAACTACCAAATTAATATTTATGAAAAACAAATAAAATTTTTTACTTAAATAACTAAACAACATAAATTTTGGAACCTGAGAAACAAAATATTGAGAAAACTTCTAAATAACCAAACAATTTAAAAGAAAGCTAAGTGACAGAAAAGCAAGATTTAGAATAATGGAAATAATGTAATAAACTGTTCCATCTTTTGAAATGGAATAATATGTGCTAATACCGTATATGTATATACCGTTATGTAATTACTTTGATCAAATCATCACGCTTCAGGGAATAACATTATAAAAATATAGGAATATTCCAAACATCAGCAAATTCAAAAATTCAACCACAGAAAAGAGAAGGTAAAGATAGTAAACATCTTCAATTTCACTACATAAAAACGGGTTAACTAATCTTCTTAAATATTGTAACCCCAATTAAAAATCTAAGTAAAAAGAATAATGTTAATTGAACCAAAAATAATAAAAAAAGTAAACAATCAAAAACAAAACATAATATAAAATATTTACCAATGACATATCATCGTAAATAAAATTTTGCAAATTTTTAAAGAAGTCAAAAACAATTGCAGAAAGAAATTACCTTGTCGTAAAAAAACTTTAACTAATTGCGAAAATAAAACAAGCACACTATTATTAAAAAAATATCTACGTACCACACACACAAATATATATATATATATATATATATATATATTTATATGTGTGTGTGTGTATGCGTGTGTGCGAGAGTATGTGCATATGTACGCACGTAATGCATAACTTTGGCTATGGTAAGAGAAAAAAAAAGTGTTTCTAAAATCATGTACATATTTTCATTGGTTAATAGTTCTAATATAATAGAATATTTCTCTGATTTACTTAAATGATGAAGAATTCAATTTACAAGTGATTTGAATTCACGCCTTCTTTATTATACTTTTATTATGGAGATGAAGGGCTTTTGCTCAGGTATTTCATGAATACAACTACTTGCAGTGCGAACAAAAAATATGTTGCATTAGTAAATGATCATAAATGAAAGCGAAAAAATTTATTTTCTTTTATTTCCCCCTTTATGGAAATGTATTTAAATATATTTAATGTTAAAACTCCACAGTTATTAAATAGAAATTTATGTCACGTTTTTAAAGAAACTTATTTTGTTCATTTAGAGATAATTCTTCGTCAAATACGAGTAAATTTGTATTTGCGAAACAAATATAATTACTTTATCCACATTTCTTTTGAACATGTTCATAATTCGTTTTTCATTAATATGAATAACCCAGTAACTTGGATGTTAATTTAAGGAGAAACTATGATAAAATTGTTGTTGGGTATTTTTCAAAGCGTTTGTCGGCGTTCGTGATAATATTTCGTGATCAATCTCGTTCAGGTGCTCTGCGTGCGGAAGAAGAAAATTTTATTTCAATGAAGTTGTTAACGATGACACGATATCTGGTACTTTTCTCACTCGAGTTTCAATTTCCTAGAGCTGTTTAAACAGTAGGATATTGGAGGTGTGAAAATAGGAAGTTATAGAATAATGTACCATAATAACAAAGCTAGCGATTAACAGTAAAATTTTGTATCAGCCAAATCATTTATTTTTGCAAATATACTACAATTCTTACTAATTGGCAATTTTTTTCCTCAACAAAAATATGCAAAAATCACAAGACTTTTTATTCTTTTTTCTTTTGCTGTTGCTCATAGCAGTAGATGGCTTGTATTACATCTTCGCCAGATCGATCAAATACTTTTTTTTATTTGTGTGTCAGATTATTGCTGTGTACTTTGCATTATTCATTTATGTTTATCACTTTATGAGCCATGCAATATATCACTGCAATAAATTTAACACCAAGTACATTATTTGACAAGTCCTTTGTAAAAAGACGCATTAAATTACAAGATATTTTTTGTTCCCATTTAGAATTCTTTGATAACTTTTTGATTGATTGATTGTTCATTGACGTCGTGCTGAGAAGCAACACTAGGGCTGTTGGCAATGTACATCATAATTTTGAACCACGGTCAAGTGACGAGGACGACATATGCACATCCCTCTCCAAACATCCACACCATGCCACAGGAGAACTTTGAACCTCGACATATTTAGTGTGAATCCACCTCTTTATACTGTGAGTCGTCAGTGGTATCAGACTCGAACTCGCCACTCGACAGTAACATCATGGGCTATGACTTGAACCACTAGAGTGTCGCATTCGTTGATGACATATTTGGTGTTAATAAATGCTGAATGGAAAGTTCAGCATTTATTAACACCAAATATGTCATCAACGAATTTTTCTTTTATCTAAGAGATAAATCATTATACAACTTTTCATATTAGTAAAATATGGAACCTAGTATTTTATGAATTTATTAGAATACTTGAGTATATATAAAAAAGATTTTAAGTTACAATTTGAGTTTTAAGGACTCTTTCAACTGTTATTTTAATTTCATTCAGGTTTTTTTTTTAATTTCTATTTCTCTTTGATCAAATTTCTATAGTTAAATTCATTACTATATATTCATTTCAAATAAAACAAAACTGATCGCAAAAAATTTGATTCTACGATTGATGATGCTATAGGGTAATGCATACAAAATTAAAAGAAGGTATCCTAATTTCTAATTTGTATTAATAAATGGTGTATTTCGATTAGTTACTATTTTAGTCGCACAAATAAAAATTTAAAAAAAGCATAAATGGCTAAATATTATATTAAATATTACAATTCAAATATTAATAAATATTTTTGAGAAAAAATTATCTTAGAAATGTTTTTAAGATATTTCAATTAAAAACAGATTAACAAAAATAATTACAAGCAATTTAAAATATTTAAATATGTTATTAAATATTAAAAGAATAAATAAATTGGTTTATTAAAATACTTTTATGAAACCTTTTGTAAAAACTGTTGTGTTACGGAAGGAAATGATGTTAGAAATATATCGAATAGAAAATATCTTCCTATGATTTTTTTTTGTTTTCTAGAAAATTGCGAACAGATCAAATTAAAAGGAACGTAAATATTAGAAAAATAATATCGAATATGCTACTTAATCCTTTAAGATATTAAAATTAAACATTTCCTTAAGAAATAATAATCCAAATGCTTTGAATTAACTAATGGACAAAAGCGAAAGAAAAGGATTCTAGACTTGAGGAACTAATACTAAATAAATAAAGCTGAGAAAAGTTTAATATTATGCCTTTTTAAAAGTAAGCATATTTCATTTTTAGTTTTTTAACTTTGAAAAATATGGAGAATATCATTACATGATAAGAACATTTAAGGGTTTGTAATTTATATATTTTTACGAAACAAATTTAAAACATTTATCCAATATTTACCTTTATTCTAACATTTCGTTAATAATTGCATTTTAAATTAAAACGGCCTTTTAAATATTGTGAAAACAAACTTTTCAGTTACGAACTGTTTCTTTAAAATTTTTAATTACCGAAAGAAGTTAATGTAATGGCGAATAATTTAAATCAAATATGGATAACTTTTTTGTATATTCATTCAAAATGTGAGAAACTATAAGTTGTTTAATATGGTAAATCATGTTTAAAACATTTCTACGCAGTGTGTTCGATTTTTAAAATTAAATTCTGTGTTAGAAAGGCCGTAGGGGCTTACCTTCTTTAGGTAGGTACGGGAATCATATCCCCCGTGGCACCTTAATGATCTTTTTTTTTCTCATGGAATTTACTGTCTTGGTAAACAAGGATAAAGCACCCCCTGGATACGCTAGCGATCATTCTCTATTTTCGACCGTTCTTGTAAAAAAATGTCATTTTTTCTTTATTTTTTTTCAAACGTCTTGACCCCAGTTACACCTTGTTTGTCGCAGCATAGCCACATCCGGCTGTTGCGCCATTGAACTCTCTATCACTCACAGTGTTCGAAATCATTTTTCGAAGAAAAATATATTTCTTCTCGTTCAATAAAAAATTTCAAAATTTGAATAAAAAAATATTTAAGAGTTGACACAACTAAGTGAATTTATATTTACTTTTAGTAAAAAATATAGTTAAATTAATTGTTCATTCTAAAAGGTTTCGTTATTCTAAAAGAGTATTATTGCCTCCATATATATATATATATATATATATATATATATATATATATATATATATATATATATATATAGTATTTCGGCAATAAGCAAACGTAAAATATAATGATTTTCTTCGGATTAAAAACATCATTTTTAAATCTAAGACATTCGTATAAATAAAGAATAAAGTCTGAAAAATTTAATAATTCATATTCTGTTTTTCATGCCCTTAACATATATATCAAATTAGTATACGAATGAATGAATTTTCCTTTGTTAAAATAATATTTTCAGTTTTGAGGGAAAAATATTTATTGCTTCTTGTATGGATAACTTTTGAATTCTAAATGATATAAATAAACTAGATTTTGGGGAAAATATATTTTATTCAAGAGGAATGCTTTTTCTTTTTTTATGAATTTTTGCTGTCTTCCATCGACTACCGTTTTGTCACTGTCTTGAATACAGTTCTGGAGATATGCCAAGTTCTCAGTTCGACTTTTCCCGGGTTTCCATCATTTTTTAATACCACTACTCTACGTCCAGAGATTTATACTGTAAACACTTCGGTGGTGTAAATGTTCCACTAATTTTCATGATTTATTCAACCGTCCAAAATACAAAATGTTACATAGAATGTATCTCAAATATCATTGTTTGACTCACTTTTGTGTAATATACTTATATATTTCATTTATTATGGTTTCTTGTTTAAAAAAAAAATCCTTGTTATATTTTATTCTGGTAAGAAATGAGTGAATTTGATTCGTAAGGTATGTTTTTACAGGAATCTTAAACTTTTAAATAAAATTGAGTATATTTCTTGTTATAGAATTTGATAAAAATGACAAATTCTTGTTCAAAAAATTATACCGATTAGAAACTAAGCGATATTTTAACCATTCAGAGAGCTGATATTTGATTTGCATAATAAGAGGAATTTTGAAAAACAAAGTTACAGAAATAGAAATGAAAGGCTTTGTAAAGTTTAATAACGATTCAAACTAAATTAAGATGTAAACAATTTTTATAAGGTGCATTATATTTTAAATTCATATTTATACAATTATTATTGTTTCATAAAAGCTATTTTTTGTTCAAAATATATTTGTTATAAAATGATTTTCAATATATAAAAATGAAACTAGTTAAAATTACAGTAATATTTTTAAAGTATTTTTCCTTTTGGACTTTGACATCAAAATCTAACAGAAATCATGTTCAATTTTTTCTTGGTTTTAATGTAAGGCAACAAATATTAAAATTCAATGCATAGGAAAATTAAAAATACGTAGCGTTTTCATCTATTAAGTTATACGAAAGTCGAAGACAAATAAACTTGCTTGATATCTAATTTATCAGAAGGGTGAGAACAGATATGTTACAATTGTTTTAAAAATCCATTTGGTTTTTAATTCTAATTATCGTCTTTTTAAATCCATGTTTTTGTACAAATTAAAATTATACTTCAATCTATAAATTGAAAAAATGCTAATGTTTGAGTTTTATCTAAAGACATAAATAATTTAAAGAAAAAAAAATTACTATTTACTATTTCAAAAATAAAATCCATAATTACAAAGTTCAAATTCTATAAATGTAATTTTACAACAAACAGGCAGTTGCAAATTTAATTAGACAGGACAATGAAAAAATATTCTCCATGTTAGAAAACCAATTGAATTTTTATTACTCAGTTTGAGAATTAGTATTTACTTTCAAATAAGAGCACATCTTAATTTTAGTATGTGCATAGAATTTACGTTTTATTGAAACAGAATTAATACTCATTTTGGTATCAGAAATATTGTAAGTCAAAATATTTCGATTGATCTTCGAATTTCGATTCGTTGTTTTGAATCCCAATGAAAATAATACTGTTCATTTATAATATATTAATTTACTGTTAATTTTTATTCATTGCATAAGCACAATTGATTTCATCAATTTCTTGCCATCATTATGATATATCTGACTTTGGGAGTATTTGAAATATCTAGTAAGTCCTGACATTCCAAGAACTTTACCTGATCATGAAGACCGACCGAACATTTCCGAACACACACTCGACATTTCCGAACACACAATCCGATCAATTGCAAAACATGTTATCTTGCGATTTCAAATGGTAGCTGAAAATGATGGCCATGATAGGAACTTGTTTTGCTTTAATAAAATTGTAAAACTTGAAACACTAGTTAAAATTGTAGAAATATTATAAAGATGAAGTTAAATTATTGATACAATGCTCTCTAATGATGATATTTGTTAGTACTGTTCTTTTTGCTCCAAGAAATACCCACCCTTTCATTAAGTCTTCCACTAAATTTCACAATTTGCTAATGACTGTTTTCGATCGTGGAAAGCTTTGAAATAGGGTTTTTTAATTCTTGATACTCTGTGTATTTCATTGCAAAAGTTAATCATGATGAATTAACAACAATAATTGTAATTTCGGTGTTTGTCAGATATTTTGCAATATCTGACAGACACCGAATGACCGATTTTTATGATCTTATACTGTACAGTATGTAAGCGTTATTTGAGATTTTAAATAATATTAGGACTATTTTCAGCATCTTAGTGTGACCTGATAAGCTCAAACAGATTATATATATATATTATATATATATATATATATATATATATATCGATTATACTCGTATTTTAAGCAGATTATATATAGAAATTATAAATACTTGTCTTTTTTTAAATAATACAGTCACATATTAATTAACAAACTTTATTTCAAGTAAATTTTTCGCTTTTAGTATTTTGATTCCTAAATAGAAATCTGAGACTATACAGTAATATCTTGTTTTTTTGCATTCGAATCAAAAAGAATGAAGTTTATCATTATTACTTAACAAAGTGAAAACTAATCATAGGGAAGTATTTAAATGCCAGATTTCAGAATCCTTCTTTAAATAACAGTTACACCCCTTCTCTCCGTACCGTGTTCTTATGGCACTTACTGATTTCGAAATATATATTAGAACCAATAAAACACACATACTTATTACATTGTTCCTGTTATAAGGAACCATTATTTTTTTTATAGAAGAAATTGATTTTGAGGAGACTGTGTGTGTGTGTGTGAGTAAGTGAAATTTGAACAAAATTCCGATACTTTTTATATATAATTAAATAACTTAAACGTTTATCTTTTCAACGATTTATTTCACTTGTATATCGAAAAGATAGAAGTGGTAGATTTTTAATTATTTCTTAGTGCACTTCGCAACTTTTCGACCATTTAAAGAACTGACTTAATTTAAAGCTTTACGTATACTATTATCTTTGTTTAACTTTTCTAATTTTTTACTATTAAGAAATTGGTAACTGTAAAGTTAATTACAACTGTTTTTTTACAGTTTTCAACTGTGTATATTGTTCTGTTAATGATATTTAAATATTGGGGATTATACCTGTTGTTTCTCCATGTCAAACAAAACCATTTTTAAATGTATTTCGTAACTCTTGCCATACTTAACTTAGATTATATTATATTTTCTATATAAAATAGTATTTTGTTGATATAAAAGAGTTAATTACTTTAATTAGAATGCCACGAAATAAGAGTATATTTAGGAAATGTAAAAATTTTGAAAAATGAACCATCAGTGATATTGAGAGTTATTGAGTTAAATGACAATGTAGTTACTGGAAGTGCCATATTAAACGATTCTTTCTTTTAGTGTAATGAATATGATAAAAATACAGAATCCGGATACGAAATTATATCATTACTTGTTTTGATGTATGTTTTGGATATTTTTGCTGCTTGTAAAAACTGTAATGAGAAAATATCTGAAGGGAGAGAAGTGGGTCAAAATTGTTAATTTGAGAGTGATTATTAATAAATAATTAATTATAATTTTTCTACTTAGAAAAAAATGGCATGTTAAAGAATGTAAAATATACATTATTCTAATTTACATAAAAATTTCATAATTCTATCATGCGTCATTTCCGAGAAAAGGCACATAAATTTGGTAAATTTAACATGGGGGAAATAGGACCTTCTCTGTCTCTTTAAATTGAAATATTAGTTGTGACGGATATTTCGATAGTGAAATGTTTGAATCTATTTTCAGTTATTTGATTAGAATTTTTCACGCTTTTGTGTTGTCATGAAAAAGAAAAAATGAATGATTAATGATAATGCAAAACATTCCGATTCAAAAGCAGCAAAAAATAAAATGTTTAAGTACAAATATTAATTTTTGACAAAATTATGTAGATAGCGTATTAAAAAGTTTAAATGAAATCATTAATTTTTCATTGTTTTAAGTTAAATTCAGTTTATTTCTTTTTATTTCCGTTTTTTAGATCAGAGTAGATTTAGCGTAAGAACTCCGAAATAAGTAACAAATTTCCCTTAGGATACAACAGGAAATTGAATTTTGAGATAACAATTGCGATTACGAAAGGATTAAGCTAGTTCATTCGAAGAGTAACTATTTATTTATTTAAATTCGAAGGTTCAACATAAAGTGGTTGAATATACTATGATACGATCCATCATTTTAAATTGTGTAAACTCTGCAAGTATTATCTTTAAAATTGCATACTTATTTAGCAAATTATAAACTTTAATATGTAAGAAAAAATAAAAAGTTAAGTAACGGATTTAACACCAATAAAATTTCCGTGATCACTACATGAATATTTTCCTTATGATAATTACAATCTCTTGGGAACAGCCAAGTCCTATCCATTTAGGAGATTTCATTATACTCATTTGAATATCCATGAAATCAGAATTTAGAGCCACTAGAGTATTAACAAATTCTTATCAGCTCGCATCATATTCTACTATAATCAGTTTCCCAGACTTATGAGATTTACATATCAGATTGCTAGAAATGAGCAGTGATCCGAGCTTTCGACTTAATTTATTAAATATACCCCTTTATAGGGCTTCCCGATTCATTTTGGGGTTATAGAAATACTCATTATTACTTTGTTAAACTTGGTTTAACTCGAAATGCATACTTTTAAGCAAGAATAAAACTTATACATTGTTAACAGACGAAGTTTCCATTGCGATTTGCTATTGATTTCAATGAGTTTATTTTAGATTTACTGTAAAGTTAAGATACGCTAAAAAATAAAGTTCTAATGTAAACGTTAAATATATTTTTTGGATAATAAAGCAAGACGGTTAAACGTTACTTAACAAAATCATGAATTAAAATCATTGTTCAGATAATTGAATTTCCTTCTGGATTTCTAATTGAAAATGAAGCAAAATATTTGATAAATACCATTTTCAAATTCTTATAATGTCATTTTAAAATAAACTCTTTCTACGCTTTGGCACATTGTGTTTTTTTTTTTATCTTATTTAAAAAAATTAATTACTTTTGTGAATTTCCGGAAAAGAAGTTTTGAGCACTGAATATTGTTTCCGTTGAAATGATAATAAGGGGGGGGGGAATTAAAAAAGAAATAAAAAAAACATGAGCAGAGATACGTATTTCATTTTCAACACTATTGATTAGTTTGCCCCATTTTGTGCTACAAGAAAAACTTTAAATATATCTCCTCTTTTAATTGAGGTGATTATTTTCCCCTTTACACCAACGAAAAAATTATTTCAGTCTACATAACTAGTTTTAAAAAGATCTTTTAGAGAATCCCAAAGAGCTTTTTGGGAATCCTTAACTATAAAATAGAAAATCACATATTCACACTCATTTTAAATTTCTTTAAAAAGTACATTGTAAAAAATGTTAATGTATACAAGTTTAAGAAACAGCATTGGTGTATAAGCAGATAAATGTTTTACGAATGGAGAAAAATCTCATTTTGTATGGTTATAGCAAGTGCATTAAGCATTCATAACATAAAAGCACACAGATTTTTTCAACCTCTAAAGTTTAATTTCTAATAGTCGTTCTTTTGATATCCAGGAACTTTTTGAAACTTCTTGTTTTTACAAATTACTGCCACTTTTTATTTATCCATTACAATTACAAACATTAATATGAGTTGTTACAAAACTTACTTGAAGTAAATTTTCAATATCGTAATATCGTAATATTTTCTGCGGTAGGAAATATGTGGCACTAGAAGAAATACATTAAAATATTAAACGTTCTTCACTTGTTGAGGGGAGGAAGAAAAAAAATCGGAATAAGAAAAACTGTTTGTTTTAATTAATACGTAATAAAATATCCTATTTGAAGTTTATTATTTTTGAGAAAAGTTTCATAAAAAAAAAAAGAAAATTCTTGATTTCTAATAATTATTTTAGTTTCCATTAACATAATTTTTTGGTAATTATGTTGAAGGAAATGTTATGTTAAAGTATTACTCCTACGTCTGTGATGAAATGCATAGTTTAAGAATGATGGTAGGATAATAGTGTTATAAAATAACTGAGATTGAAGAATTTAAAAAAAAAAAAGAAATTTGCAGAAATGTAGTTTTAATTTAAAATCCTTTTTTAAATTAATTTTAATACTGTAATTTGAATTAATGTTGAAAGTAGTTTTGTAATTAGGATGACTTATTAGATATAAATTTTTTAATAGTGGATTTCTTTTCGTATTCTTTGAAAGCAATTTTTCTAAAGAATTTTCATTAATTTTTTGTTGCGACGTATAAGTATATCAATTTTAGTATAACATTTTAATATGTATCAGTTATTAAATTATACAATAATTTGTGATATAATTAATTATCATTATCATTCCAAAGATGAACAATTATGGTATAAAAATATGTAAATTTTTAAATTAACTTTTCGGGTCTAATAAATAATTTTTTCAATCATAGAATATTAATTATTCCTTTTCTAGAAAATTGTGTTATAAACGAATTTTCTGATCAAATAATGTTTCGAAATGAATGATTTCCCTACTATTTCTTGTTTTGAAAGTATTCTGTTGTTACAAATTTCAGGTGCATTGAGTATTCTTTAAGATTATTCTTAAAAATTTTATTCAAAATCCTTCTACTTTCATTTGTAATAATTCGCATTTATTTAATTCTAGGTTATATGAATAAGATTTATATTCGAGTTACACTACATATTACAACATGGTTATGTGTTTGTTTTATGCACTAAATATTAATTTTTTTCAATACGTTTGTATATCAGAAATGACTATTCATTTCGGTAAATCATTTCACCAACGAGTTAGGTTTCTGGATATGAGGTATTGCTACTCACATAATATTTTCATTTACGAAACTTTTGATATCACGCAGTTTCCATGAAAAATTCATCGCCCAAAGTTGCTGTGGTTCAATCAATTTTTCTCAACATGATTAGAAATCACAGACCTGACAGGATCAATCTTTTTCTTTATTAGACAGATTTCTTGGTAAAAGATTCATGGATAAATATTGTTGTGATGAAGTCGTGTTTTCATAGCCATATTGCTTTACTTTTAATAAAACATATGGGTGGTAAAGTTTGCATGATTTATTTTCACTCATTCTGAAAAGTTATTCGCAAATATGAAATAAGAATCAGGTTGTGTATACTGCCTGTCATTCGAGAGTTAAAGTATTACTCCTATGTCTGTAGTGAAAAACATGGATTATAAATATTTAGATTGGAACTTTATGTTTGGAGCTAGAAAGTTAATTGTAATTTTATGTTCCTGTGGAATATTTTAATATGGAATTTTTTCATACGTTATGACTTATCTTTTTACTGAGCATGCATTATTTGATAATGAAATTATCAGTAATTCTTTTTCAATGCACTGAAACTCCTTTATAATAAATTTCGCAGGCAAGGCAACCTTAAACACAAAGTATGATTTTTTCTAATTTATAATCCAGTGTGAAATTTTGTTTGTAATTTTTGGTTATTTCTTGACACACTTTTAAAATCAATCGAAGAGAAAAAGCTTACTGGTCTTAAATGTCTAGATCTACAAAAATTTGCATGTCTATTGTTTTTATCCAGAAGATTATATAAACCCTGAGTAGTCATCTACATTTTGATGTAAATCTTCAGTCATAACAACTGATATGCAACATATAACATAGGAAAGTAAAGAAAATTTGAATTAAATTAATTTTATTACTAAACAATTTTTTTATTATTAGGACTTCATTTACGGATTGATGATTCAGTGATTCACAAGGGCTTCACTTCAAATCTATATTGCTTCTTCACTTCACTTCCTAAAATCACACATGAACCACGGATAACTGTTGTGTACAATAATTTAAGAAACCTAATTTAATATTTTAAGAAAATATCAATCACTTCATTAATAAATTAGTATTCTACATAAAATTATCATGCAAACAAAAGTTTCATCCTTTTTTTTCATAAAAATTAGTTTCAATAACATTTTCTGGCACAAAGATTTTAAGGAATCAAATTTCAAAATAAAATGCTTCAATTATTTATATTTTAGAAAACAATACACTTCTCCTTCACAAGCAACAAACTTTGGAATAATTTTTCTTATAATTTACTTGAAATTCTCATCTTTGCAGCAATTTTTGAAAATAAATTTCTTGAAATTCTAATTCTATATTTTCAAGCAGTTCTAAAAAGAATATTGTACAAATACTATTTTGCAGACAGAATTATTTTTCTGTAGGCTATTTATTCCAACGGGTCATGAAATTTGTAATTCAAACAAAATGTTTGAATGGTTTGTATATTTTATGATTCAAATCTCCATTAATATTTAAGAATAGCAATAGAAAAGTTCTTATGCGAATAAGTAAAGAAAATAACTCCGAAAATGTTGTCAATCATTGCTAGAAATTGTGAGAAAAGACAATTTATTTTTTAGAATTCAATTTATAGCAAATAGAAAGAAAAACACAGTACAAAATTACACAGAAATTACAATCAAGCAAATACATACTTCTTATAACAGATATATGTATAAGAATAAAAAATAGCATATGTTATTTTGCTTATTGTTTCAGAACAACTATCTTATTTTTTAAAAGAGGTTCAAATAAGAATATTAATAAATAAAATGAAATTCATTTTTTACATTCTCAAAGTTAACTAACTACTTGCATAATAGAAATATCACATTTCAGCTAAGCCATGCGTTATTGACGACATAATTTGTAATTTCCAACCACGAACAGATGATCAATCTATTTCTAAGTACATCGCTCACCACACTTCCTCAGTGCTCCACGGGAGGCTTAGCAGATCACTTTGAATTAAAAAACAGCAATCCATATGATGCTGCATGTTGTTTAAGAGAATCAGAAACATTTTCCGTTTTTTAAAACATCCGATAATACACTCATGGACAAAAAAATTAGTGCACCAAGAAGGAGTGGTCGAAATGAAACGAAATTTTACATACGTAATGACTACATTGATATAAGTAAATGATTAGAAAATCAAAGAAAAAGGATCATTTATTTCAGAGAAAAAGGCAAACGAACGGAGGATTTAATACCCTATTGAACCCCTTGTAGCGAGAATGCACGATGCGATACGATCGGGCATTGAGGCATACAAGTTCCATATTTGCTGTAACCTTGCTTCTAGTTCTTTCAAACTCGTAGGATGCCCAACTCGCCGTCCCAAATTATCCCAGGTATGCTCGATTGGAGACAAATCTGGGGATCTGGCAGGCCAAGGAAGGGTAGTAACAATGCGGAGACAGTCTTGTGATACCCTTGCCGTGTGAGGCCGAGCATTGTCTTGTTGAAAAATGGCTCCTGGGAGCCGTTGCCTGAGTGGCAACACATGTGGTTGCCAGGATGTCATGGACATAACGCTGGGCTGTCATGGTGCCACGGATCAATACTAGGTGTGGCCGTGTATTGTAGGCAATGGCACCCCATACCATCACACCAGCTGTGGGATCGGTGTGTCGCTGTAAAGCAAAGGCAGGATTGCGGCGTTCACCACGGGGTCCCCACACAAAAAAAATACGATTGTCATCACTGCTGAGATTGAATCTGGATTCGTCGCTAAAGACCACTAGGTTCCATTCCGCTGTAGTCCAGTTTCCTCGTGGGCGGAACCACTCCAAACAGATGCGTCGATGGGTGGGTGTCAAGGGCAGCACACGTAATGGGAGCCGCGATCCCAAATGTCCTTCAGCCAGGCGCCTTCGTATGGTTCGAGAATACACAGGGTGCCCTAGTGAAGGTGCTACCTGTGCCTGGATGGCGGCCGATGAAGATAGTTGGCTGTACACGTGCATTTCTTACGATGTGGCGGTCATCTCGACGACTGGTCTGTCGAGGGAGTCCTGAGCCTGGCCTTCGTGTAAATGATATCTCTCAGATCCACTGGTCCCAACACCTCCTCACAACACAATCAGAGCGGCCTAATTGACGAGCTACTCGCTTAGCTGACCCACCAGCTTCCATCATGCCGATGATTTCCCCCCCTTTGAAACTGCGACAGCTGCTCATATTGTCATCTAAAACGGAGTAATGGCATGTCAACCTCAGCTCTTCCTTTGTAAATGATTAAGCCCACTCAAACAAGCTTTGGTTACCTGTTTTATACTCCTCGGAGAACGACGTTAAACTCCCTCTACTGGCTATGCGAAATGCACAATCAAGCTGCATTTCTAATCATTTGCATATCTCTCCGACTACCTTCATGCCAAGTTTCGTTACAATCCCGCAATTATTTCTTGGTAAGCTAATTTTTTTGTCCATGAGTGTATTTCGGGCTAAACTCAATTAGAGCGATATCGTAAAAATGTACTTGTACTGTTCAAAATGGGTTTTTCTTTAGTGCGAAGGTTTATTTACTCATTTTCTGAAAATATTTTTAGTAATTACTTTGAAATTATCCGTAAATCTACTCGTGAGTTAATTATAAATTACTACTGGTTTAACTCACTTATGACTGCAATTAAAAGAAGAAAGAGCATTTCAAGCATTGAATTCGATATCAGAAGAGCTGTTTTCTTATTTCCATTTTTCCAATTATTCTCGTAATTCTTTTCAGAATTATACTTTCAAATTGGTAATACTTTTTCATTGATTGCTTATTAACGTCTCACTTACAAGCAACACGAGAGCTACTGGCGATGAAACTCATAATTTTGAACAACGGTCAAATACAAGGACTTACGCTGGACACACCTCCCTCTCCCAACTTCAACCCCTCACCAACGGGATTACTTGGAGCCTCGACAGATTAAATATGCATCAGTCCCGCTATATCGCGGACCTTTAGTAGAATAAGGGCTTGAAAATCCACCGCTCAGCGGAAACAACGCCACCAACGAGTTCGAGACAAAAGACCAAAATTTTTTTGATGTATTCTATTCTCATTAATTTTCGATTAACACCTTAAAACTATAACGAACAGAAGACTAGAATTTTCTTGAAATTACCATATTAAGCCATTAAGATTTTTATCTTTTGTTTGATTTTTTTCTTTACCTTCTAATTATTTTCCTTCCTTATTAGGTTTTTCTGCTTTCAAAAAATTAGTACAGCCATTTAATCAAATGGAAAAGAGAACTTCTATAAAAAAATAAACTATGAAGGGTCCACAGTAGTCTAGAAATTAAGATCAGCGAGCTTCATGGCGGGTAAAACTATGGTTAAGTTGGGGTTTAAATCTTGATTTTATCAAATACTTTTGTGCATTATTAATACAGGCTAATTTACATTAGTTTGAATCGATTATCAGATAACTTAAGTGACCTTTTGCAGAAGTTTTGCGAGTGAAGTGCTTTCTAGGGTATTGCATGCTTAGAATTCACAAATGTTCCATTAATTGCACGCTGGGTAGCTTTAGTAAGAAGATAATGTAAATTCTCAAAAGTTTCCCAGTTTGTTATATATTATTCCACACATTATTTATCTCTCTCAACCTTATAGATCATGCTAATGTTATTCAACTCTTTAGGAACACCAGTATTAGAACCATTTGTTTACACATAGTAGAGAAAGCAATAACACAAGATATAAGATTCCAAAGTTTATCTTTTATGCAGACATTAACGAAGTAGATACTATTAATATGTTAATGTTAGTGTTATTTTAACAAATGGAATAATGATTCCAAAGGAAAAAAGCAGTCTACTGCAATCTAGAGGTTGCGGTCGGTGAGCTTCAGGGCAGACAATATTGATACGTTATCTCCGCGATCGTATAACAAAGGGTTTTAATTTAGAATGGTCCCTCTTAAACTCTTTGAATTAACAGTTGAAAGACTTAAGGAGGGTAATTGTACACTCAATAGCCAGGAATGTTATCGGTTTTTTCGGGAGGAAAGGGTGCTTTCTCTCTCTTTGCGGCAACCCTGTATTCCTCTCGGCGACACATTTAAATTAGATTCTCATCAAGATATTTGGACACTCAACTCGCACACTTCATACTTCACCACACACACACAGGTACCCACATTTAAACAAATTACTTATTTAACTTACAACTTGTAATGGATATTCAAATACCTATATCTAAGTCAGGGTAACACGCACCTTACCTCTCAGATATGTCATTGTCAGTGACGGAATTTTTTTAAAATCTAGTTGTTTTAAATTGATTTAATAAATACATCAAATAATGGTCTTCTCATTGAATAATTTGCTATTCATTCTATTTGTCTCATATTTATAAAAGGAGTTTTTTAACACTGTATAGTCATTTGGCATTTTTTAAATTAGTAAATGCACTGTACAATCTGTTTTATTACTAAATGTACTATTACATTGTACGATCATTTGGCTTTTTTTTATTACTAAATGCAGTCGGATTTCTAAATTCATAGCTTAAGTTAAACAATTAATTTACAAAGACAGAAGCTTGGTATCAATATTAAAGTTATGGCGTAGGATCTGTGTGAGTGCTGCAAACATCCAAATAACTTTACTTAGTTGTCTAAACAGAAATTATATAAAATGTATTGATTGGATAGAAAGGATTCCAGTCACAAAATTTGAAATATTGATAGAAGTCACATGTAGTTCCTATATCGTTCTAAGGCCGTTGCTTTCCTACTTCACACTTATGTCCCTCTTGTTACTGTCTACAATATTCAACATTAGTTTTACTATATAACATTTCCTTCGCATTTCTTGAAATCAGTGTTGATAGGAATAAATGCCTTTTAAATTTTTTCATTATAAATATTTTTTTAAAAACTTTTATGACTACAAAATAACTCTAAGTTTCTGATAACTTATAAGCATTCAGCCAGTGACAAAATCTATTGATACATTTCGCAAACTTTTCAAAAATTTCCTATCTGCACACGAACATTTCGAAAAATTATCAGATTTTTATTTTGAACAAAGTAAAATAACAAAACTTTAAAACACACACACACGCACACATATATATATATTTCCAATACTTAACATATATCTGCCCTGTAAGACGACCCTCAAACTATCATGAATGACTTATGATTTTATGACTAGGACTTATGAATTTAGTTTAGATAAGCCATCCTCATTTGGAAGAAATTTTATTTTCTTGCATGGCAGCCCTTCCTATAGAAGTATGTGCTGAATCTCAAACTCACATTTTCCTCTAATGTAGGTTGTGTGTCGTATTTCATACTATAAACGTATTCAGTGTAAAATTTGTGAAGTGTTATCCTAATCATAGAACCAATGAAAAGAAGGAAATATGAAGCAATCTTCAAATTAAATGTAATAAAACAGGCTAAAGTATCGAAAAAATGTGCTGCAGCAAGGGCTTTCGATGTAACAGAAAGGATTGTAAGAAATCAGATAAAGAATGATGCTATTAAAAAAGTCCGATGAAAAATGTTCTATGAGGGGAAGAATAACTTGGTAGCTAGATTTAGAAAATAACGTTTCAGAATTGGTTACAAGAATAGAGGCAGTATTAATATGTTATAACAAGAAATATGGTTAGGGTTTATGCATTAAAGTAGGCTCAAACCAATTCAAAGAGAGGCAAAAAATTTAAAGTAATAGTATGTTGGTGTAATTGTTTTATGAACAGAAGAAAATCGGGTAATATGACAGAAAACAAAACCCTCGTATAAATTACCACAAAATCTTGATCTTAAAGTTACGAGTTTTTACAAGTTTATTATTGGTTTAAGGCAAAAATACAACAACTTTTCATTACCTGATATTAGAAGTCTGGCTGAAACACTAATAAAATATAACATGACATGCATTATAACTCTAAAAACAAAAGGCGTTAAAAACTGTTCAAGCTAGAAGTATAGACAATGAAAAGATAAGGTTTACAATAGTACTAACATGCTTAGCACATGTAACACTCATGTTCATTTTTAAGAGGAAACTAATACTAAAATAAAATTCCCGACATGCTTTATCGTATATTTTCATGAAAAGGGGTGGATAGACAAGAAGGGTGTAAAATTATGGATGGAAAATGTGTGGCAGAGGCGACCAAGTGCTCTAAGAAACCAACACAATATGTAAATGTGAGATATGTTTCGCTATAAACGTAACTGATCTCATTAAAAATCGTTTAGCATGGAACAATACTAAAATTACTGTTATATTGTGTGGTTTAACTTTAATGCTATAACCTTTAGACGGCTCTGAATAAAAAATTCAAAGATTACATGCGCGAACAATGGAATAACTGGATAATGAGTGGTGAAAAGTTGTATAAAAAAGCTGAGCTTTGCGGTTAGCGCCCCTTGGTGTGTTGTATGATTTCGTGATTAAATCATGGGATAACTGAAAGCGGGAACAATGAATACGTTCTTTAAAATGAGTAGAATTTCTAACGCTACAGAGGGCACTGAGGACATTTGTTATGGGATAACTAATGAGGAAGTGACCACCGAAGTGAATCTTCTCACCAACGAAATTGAGAATGTACTTTAAGAGCTATATGCTTTGAGGATAATTATGAGGATTTTAAGAAATATTAAGAAAAAGTTTCTTAAAATTTTCTTATAATGGTTTCAATTTATATAATTTCCAATCTAATCTTTTTGTATTGGTCCTATAAGACGATTCCAGATTTTGGAAACCTTTTCCTTTTCTATGATTCCTCATCTGTATATATATATATATATATATATATATTCCTAACCAATCTTCTCTTGAAGCGAATTTTACTCCAACTTTTGATTTTATTCTGCTCTGCTATTCATCATAAATCACAAATGATGTGTATAAATATTTTGATTTCGATCTATCTCCTTCGACTTCTCTCTGCTTCTCATACTGACTGCCTTAATGTCGAGCATCTGCCAACTCCTTGCTCTATATGATGAATAAAGGAATTTTAGATATCTAATTGGACTTTATCCTTCTATGATATATCACAAAATAAAAAAAAAATGATTATTTCAGCTCTGTATATTCTGTACAATATTATCACAAGCAGGACAGTCAGTTCTTTACTATTATAAATTTCTTATAATTTTGAAAGAATATGTTTTAACTTTTAAAATTATTTTACATACAAAGAAGTATGTATATTTCTTCTTTCTTGAAGGAAAGCAATAAAAATTGATCAATTTTCAATATTTTTTTACACTTTTAGTATTGTAATATTTACACTTTTAGTATTGTAATATTTACACTTTTAGTATTGCAGTACTTACACTTTTAGTATTCAAATCATACTTTGTCTCCTAAAATCTTAGAAAATGTAATGAAAGCATACAATACATGTGAACCTATATACTAAATGGGTCCTTGAAAACTTACTTAAATGGCATATTCTTCTAAAAATTGTATCCTTTATTGTCTAAAACAATTGTTTTTTACATTACTCGAAAATGTTGACAAAATTACTGGTATTTCTATACACAATGATGTAAAAGTATCTGTTTTGTGTATTAAGAATATCGAACAGAGTTCGATTTACTAGAGTGCCTAACGACAGTTTTTCTTAAAAAATAATAAAAAGCATTCGAAAGAAGTTTACGAAGAAACTCTTAGTCACGGATCATTCTTCGAAAAAGCTTTCTTTTCTTCGATATGGAGTATTCTATGATTCGTGATGTTTACTATGTTCCAGAGGTCAGAGATAATGAAACTGGAATGCAAAATAGTTTCTGAGCAAAACATTTATGTAAAGAGAGTCTTTGTTATAATTGTATTTGTTATATGAAAGTATATGTCTTATTTCAACTAAACATTTTTTCAAGTATACATACATCATCGGCTTTTTGTCCTGTCAAATTTAAAAATATCATGGAATTCAGAAGAAAGTTCTTTTAAGAAATTTATTCATTTTATTAAATAGATATTAATGAAGATAATTCTTTTTTTGTTTTGTCAGTTAATATTGATGGAAATTGCTTCTGTAATTTCTTCACTCATTTTATAAGCAATTTGTGTATTTTTACAGATAAAAATCAAATACAATTGCATGGATCCTGTCATGTAGTTATTGAGAACCGAAGCTGATTTGGAAAAGGAAATTACTTCTTCTACGTGTGTTTATCAAAATTGTTTAAAAACACTGGAATGAAGTAGTCATACTAATAACTTAACGTTCATTGATGAGATTGAATTGAAGTATTCAGTTTTTTCACTAATATTATGTGAAGATTATTTAGTAATTTTCAACAGCAAAGTGATAGTTAGTCCATTGCTTTATTATCTACCGAACGTTAAGTCTAGATGTTTCTTTGAACTTTGATAAGCGAATTTAGTGTAAAACTTTTTAAGCTCGCATTAGTATTGAAAAAAGACCAGCAATAAGGTTTTACTACAATTATGTAATAAAACTAATCTGATTTCTTCAAACCTCTCTGTTTCAAACATAAAATGATGAAATAATTAAAATGAGAAAAGAATTAAGCTCACTTTAGCAATGCACAACTGATCCTCAATTAGGTTTTATATAGTAAAGTAATAAAACTGAGATCTGAACTCACTGAGCTTCTCGATCTAGGTTCTTGTGGACTTTGAAACACTTTTAGTTTTAAAGCACAGAAACCAATACTGTTTTCTACGATGGTGTTTATCTGAATCCAGGACATATTAATTTGTAGCTATCCAGCTGGAATATAATTCTTTCAATGGATCTATTATTATTTAAAAAGGTCACAAGAGTTGTTTTCGCTTAGATATAAATAAAGCATTCGTTACAAACTGATGTAAATAATGAGAATTCAATTTTTCTTGGAGTAATTTTAATAAAAATTCATATGTGATTTAATGATCCTTAGGTACCAATATGTAAATCAAATTACTGAGATATGAATCAAAGTCGACTTTTCTTGAAAATTGATGTAGATATTAAATATGTAGTTTTTTTACGAGAGTAATATTTTAATTATAATTCATATATACGATTTCATGTTTATTAGGAGTCAATATATCTTTTGGAGGTAATTGGCGGAATATTTTAATGTTCATTTGAAGAATTATGAGCTTATGTTTCTGTGAGGCCAAACCGAAAGTAATATTGTAAAATTTCAAGTCTGAAGTAGATTCTAAATTGCTTTTGTGAAAATTTTCTATTTCAAAGGCGTTGCTTGACATACTCAACCCCCTGAGGACTCCCCCATAAGTAATCATAGTTAGAATTTTCAAATCCTTTCATCTTTTAATTGACTAATTTGCAACATTGCTAATTTATATATAGACCCTGATCACTGCATCTAAATTTTTAAAAAAATGCTTAAGAATTATTGTAATTTTTTAAATTCTAGACTATTTTTTAAACAAAATAGAAAGATCAATATCCGATAATAGTTTAGGTTTTCAAGATTTTCTTTCTCTTCTCTGTTTGGTTGTAACGTTCTTCAAAAAGTGTTATTTGTAATCGTAAATGCGGCTGAGGTAGCTTAGTAGCCATGATCACGAACTCGCTGCCGGCATTGCTTCCGCTAAGTCTCAGGTTTGAATTCTGATGCCACAAAAGATCCGCGGTGTAACGTGGTTGATGCATTTTAAATCTATGAAGGTCTCAAGTCCTCAAATTGGTGTGGTGAGAAAGTTTGGAGAGAGAGAGAGAGAGGTGTTAGCTCAGGTGTTGTCCTCATCACTTGACTGAGGCTCAAAATTATGAGAACCGTCGCCAATAGCCTTTGTTTTGCTTCTAAGTGCCATGCTAAGAAAGAGAAAGTCATTCAAAATTCTCTATATGACTATGGAAATCAGGTATATTCCAATCGTGTATTTTCTGCTTTCTACTTCATCTCTGTTTTACCTTTTAGAGAGTTCAAACTGACACTAGTGTATATGAGGCGGAGGTGTTAAATTCACGATATGATTATATTATTATTATGGTTATAGTTTTTGTTATTATCATCATTCTTATTTTGCCATGGTTTTTTAGAAAATAACTTAAGTTGCCAATTTAATTGAACTGTAATAAGAGTTTTCAGAAGAAATGGAGAGCTTTATTAGCTTTATGAAGGAAGTGGCGTTTATTGGACATTAATCGACTCTTACGCTATACCTCAATCTAATATATGAATCAAAAACTACTAAACTAAATCGAAGACACAATAGAATAGAACAAGTTCTCTATTTATTATCTATGAGAACATCTAAGGTAACTCTTACTAGGAGTTCAACCTAACACACGATCTTAATTTATGATTTTAAATAAGAAATCTATCTTATCTTTCCACCACTCTTTCTTTCTTAATTTTCTTCGACAGCAACTACGTAAATAATACTGCTAGTGGAACTTCCTTCAATCCACAGAACCAACAGAAGAACTTCAATCTCAATAATAATTCTCTAACCGCAAGTTCTCATCTTCTGTCTCCCTTCATTTTCGATTCTTTTCATATCCATTTATTTAATTATATCTTAGTCACTTCAATTCATTTCTATCATCATCTCATTTACTTAATTGAGATTCATTTGAGTTGGGATGAAATTGCAATTCCGTACAATTCAAATGAATATAAAAAAAACCTCGAGGTTAATGAAGAGAAAATCATGAATAACTCAACGTTGCAAGGTTGCTAGTTTCCTATAATATCGAACATATTAACAACAAATCCTTTCGAAATAAAGGGAATCTATATGTACCCACCAGAAATGCTAGGAATTAAGAAAATTTCTATAAAGCTCTACTCAGGTACATAATAATTTAGGGGTACCTTAGACTTAAGTTTATGTAGAAAAAATACATTGATAAAATATATCTGATTATCTTTACTTTAGGTAATTTCTTATAAATTATTTTTATCTTTTTCTTACCTCTTCCATTATCCAGGCGTTGATAATTTCTGCTCTTGTTATTCAACTTCTTCAGATCCGAAACAGCTGGTCATAATTGGATGACCAGTATTTCACATCCTCGATTAAGTCTGAAGCAGGATAGAAGAGACGGCGAGGTCAGCAGGAACAATACCAGAGTGGTCAACATTCAGGAATGTTGATGACTGCACCCGACAGAAGACCAAAAGGGCAATGATTCGATCTCCAGTCGAGTAATTTCGTCGCACGTGCTCTATCAATCATTTGAACGAGAGACAATTTCGAGAAGGTGAGTAGTGTTGATTTCAGTCGAGATAAACGCCATTTGGTGAATTTGAGAGGCATTCAAACTGATTCATATTTCATCATTTAATAATATATTCTAATCATAGAGGGGGCAACTGTTGTTGCATGAACGCATGCGTGAAACGAACTCTTGAAATGTCAAAACAGGAGAGGAGAGGAGATATATTATTTAATATATAATTATTATTTCTTCTCTCTCTCTTCAAATTAAATTAATATGTAATAATAACATCTCAGAAAATGTTTAAATTATTAAAAAAATCTTTAAAAATTTTATATATGCTCGTGAGCTGAGCAAAAAATTATGAGTTCTCTGGGTTAAATAATTTGTTTTTGATGTTGATTCCCGAATTGGCTAATAAGGAAATAGTAATTAAGTTTCGGCCGAAAGATTATACTTTTAATATTACTTAGTTTGGAAGTGTAAATGTCTTCTCAATAAAAAAAAAGAAAAAGAAAATGATAAGAAAGTAACTTAACAAATGAACAACTTTTTTAATATACAGAAGTGATTACATTCACATTAGCAATACCAGTATTCATCAATTTATACAAGACATACCATCATACCTGAGAGCGGCTTAACTTATATTGCTCATTATAATATGAGAAGCGAATTTTTTTAATAAAAATTTACCAAAAACTTTAAATAATTTTTTTATTTATCTAGTTTTAAAATTTCAAGAATTTTAAAGATCAGTGATGCTGTTAGCGTGTGCTGTTACACAAGAAGGAACTGAAGGGAAAACCTATGTATAATTAGTGTGTATAAGTGTATGCCCCTGTGTGTTGGTGTAACAATCTTTTTTTTCAGTCCCTCATAAATTAATCAATCAATCAATTCAGTGTATGTACCAGTGTTTGTGAGGAAAACAGTCAGAATCCAGATCCTAATTTATCTTGTTTTAATTATTAATAAAATACAATCATTTTCTGTTATTTATTTAAATGTATTTCTTAATATGAATTCTTCAGCTTTCTTTCAATAAAAAGTTTCAAATGCAATAATTTTTAAAAATTGTTTTTTGACTTACTATAAAGGAGAAGAATTATGGTTACATATCAAAAGCAACACATTCATCCATTACTTTTATATAAATTTGAAAATATATTAATTTTTTTTTCATTTTAAAGCGTGAGAGATAGAACATTTATGTAATAATATATATGCCATAAATAAATATCCTAAATATAGTAAAAAAAGTTATTTAAGAAACTATAAATATTAATGATTTAAACTTGGGTAGCATTAATTTCCGTTTCAAGTTGATCCAGTTTATAGCAGCCAGATTTTGGATAAAATAAATCAAATTAATTTATAGTATACTCGAAATTATCCAAGAGTTTAAATTACATAATCAATCATATGTCCTTATAAAGAAATTGATACAAAAATAAATCAATGAGAGGAATTTTTATGATTCTGTTTCGAAATTCTTTCCATTCCATGGTTGTAAACATAGCTATTTTATCACAGTTTCTAAAACCAATTGATTAATTTGGTATTTTTTCTACATGTTCTTTTTTTTTCTCTTCTTTCCGAATGATTTTATTCTGTTCCACGACTCTATTTCTCTCAAGAAACTCACATTCATTTTCAGAAGCTACAAACATTCTCTGATGCCACAAACACTCTCCGTGTTGAGGAGCTGATGCAGCTTAAATTTGGTCAAGGCTTCAAGCCCTCCAGTGGGGGTTGTGTGGAAGTTTAAAGAGAAGATAGTGTCGTTCTCGTCACTTGACGCTGCTAAAAATTACGAGGTCCATCGCCAACAGCCCTCGTGTTGCTTCTCATTGCGAAGTTTTTTTACAACCACAACCACAAGAGCAGAAATGAACCGCATTCCCCACTTTATATTTAAATATGTTTTTAAATGCAATCAGAAGGAGATATTGATGAAATGCATAGAAGAGTAGGAGCTGTGAATTGCACAAACATATTAATATTGTGAACGTATCGTCATTCACTACTATAATTGACGAAAGTTAAAATATCCATGCGTCAAATTTAGAGTGATTTTCCAATTTTGTGAGTTTTTGGTTGCTATTATATTTGCTTTCCAATTATCGTTGGTATACTGAAAACTGAATAATATAGTTAGAGGCACAGAGAGATATGGTGTTGAAGGAATGAAATGTCATTCCAACCGGCCTTAGACTTTGCGACTTTCATCTCTTCTGAAAGATGAAAGAGCACTTTTGGAACATCTCTTACTTTCTGATGACTATTACTAAAAGCTGCCATTAAAGCCTGATATTAACAACAACCACTTGAATTCTTCCTTGACGGATTTGCTTTGGCATAAGTGTGTGGAATCGAATAGGGACTGAGTCAAAGATTTGTGTGCGTTATATAGAGAATACTTGTAGATTTCAGGTAGAAGAAAAATTGGGAAAACCGGTTAATAAATAAAAAGGTTATAGCCAAGGAAGCATTACTTTTCAATCAAGCATCGTACCTTTTAAAGTTTATAAATTAATTTTTTAACAATATAATTATATTTAATTCTTTGTTCATCTTGATCGAGCGTCATTACGAACACTGGAACAAAGCCAGATGATTAATAAAAATAAAGTATATCTCACATCGAATGTAAATGACAAATTAATAAAAAAGGAATACATTTGTTAAAATAGCAAAAAGCAACGATAGCAAGAAGCAATGGTGTTCTAATAGATTATCTTTTTCTTTGACTTCTATACGATTCTTTACAATACTTTTGTCATATATTTCATTGTATCTTACTGAAATAAGCAGCCAAATTTTTCAAACTACCAATAATAAAATAGTCTTATCTAAATTACCTCAGAAAAATTCAACTTTTCCTTTTTCCAAAGTTTATTCAAGAATACTTTGCTTTATATTAACGATTAAAGTTTTTTTCAGGTATAATATGAAGTCTTATAAAAACACCATAAGAAGAAATCTTTTATTGACAATTACTTTATCTTTCGAAAGATTCTTCGTTCATTCTTCCTTTCACTATATATATATAACTCGAAGATAAATATAAATCTTCGAATTATGTATTTAGCGAAGAAAATCAATTCTTTTTAGAAATCGTTTTATATTTATCTTCCCATTTATAAGCGTTTTTCTTCATATTTGGAAATTCAATTAAATGCCTTTATTATAGTTTTATAGGAGAATTTCAGGAATATATTTGTCATTTTACTCATTTCTTTGGACAATAAGAGTGTTTCAAATAAATCTTAAATAATCTCAAAGTAAAATAGAAATGTTATTTAAAAAGTGAATAAAACTCAAATTTTAATTTAAATAACTGAAAAATTCTCCATTTAAATACAAAACATTTAACATTTTAAATACAAATCTATTTTTAAAGCTAAATAGTATTTTTAAATCCTCTCTACCTTCATTCATTTTCAGATTATCACGAGAAAATTTTTTAATTCATCAGATACTAGTATACAAAGCACATAAGAATAATCCTTGCTAAAATTAATAAAATTACAAACTGTCAGAAATATTAATTGTAGCATAAAATGTAGAGTTTAAAACGAAAATCTTGCACTAAAGGCACTTGAGATTCCGGGTGTCTTAAAAGTTCCCGTACTTTCAATTCATAAGTACATTATATAAAAATAACGAATTTTAAAACAATTATCTTATGCTAATGGTAAAATGCACTCGTAATTTAATGGAGAAATATTTTTTATCCTACAATTAGAAAAAATGTTCAAAATGTCCATCCTTTTTTTAGGATGCAAAGCTGAACTCTTTTGCGCATTCTTTGAAAAATGCGCTTCGAGATGTTGGGAGTGATTCCTGAAATGGCGCCTCTCTTCATCACCACCACCAGACGTTAAGACGTCTTAATAACTAGCCAAACAGGAACGTCTCTTTTGGTCTAGTTGATAAAAGTGCATTAATAACGAACCCGTCGGTTTTTCTTCGGATCCATTGGTGGAGGGTACAAAAAGCCACAGTCACTCCAAAGTCAACCAGCTATCCTCCTTCTTCACGGGATAGAAAAATATCTCGCAGAATTCGTATTCTTTGAGTAACATTGCAATTTTACGATCATATATTATTTGGGGTTTATTTTCATAAAATTTTTTATTTGCATATCTCCACTGAAAAAAACCGCAGCAAACATTCAAATCAAGGGAACGAGGTAGTTAAAGATTTCTTGAGATGAGTTGATCGTCTGAAAAATCTTGAATCATGCCCATGGATTCAGAACTCGTATGGTATATTGCACCGTCTTCTTCGAACCAAGAACTTCGGTTCCTTGATCTGAGCATTTCCTAACGTTTTTCTTTGATAATATTTAAAGAACAAAGTTTATGAAAATAATCTCCAAGCAATAAATTATCTGAAAATTGCCATCTAACTCAAAGAATGTAAGAAGTCACTCCCAATATCTTAAAAAGTGTTTTTCAAAATATGCTTAAAAAAGTTCAGATTCATTTCCTAGAAAAGGGCGTGCATTTTGAACATTTGTTATAAACACAGGCTCAAATTTTTTTCCTGCGTTATTCTAGCAGTATATACGTATATTTTAACATCAGCATGAAATAATTTTTTTAAAGATCG
Source organism: Nephila pilipes (assembly GCA_019974015.1). NCBI lineage: Eukaryota > Metazoa > Arthropoda > Arachnida > Araneae > Nephilidae > Nephila > Nephila pilipes. The sequence goes on along the minus strand of BMAW01064990.1, from coordinate 531,720 downwards.
TTGTTTTGTGTAATACAGTTACGAATAATCAGTGTGGTAAATTTTAGGATAACCGGTAGAAAATGGACAATGCTTTTATAACTATTGCAATAAAGTGGTTTCATTTCCTATTAATACTCCTGATAGTAATTGGCATATAGTAAAGACATGTTACATTGATTTAAAACAAATTCAACTGAAAGTAAATAATGAACATATTATAATTAATTATGCGTGTTAAAATATTCTATTATTAACTTAAAATTTTAATTCTAATTTTATTATCAATAATGGTTAAAACTTATGTATTAATTTTTTTATCCGAAACCAATTAAGTTACCTGACGCATCACAATTCAAGGGAATATCAGTAAACATTGAATTTATTTTAGAGAATTTGATATTTATACTCACAGTTTAAACAGTTTTGATTTTTTAATCCTTGTTGTAATATCTTTTCTTTACATTTTTCTATGTCCAATTTTTACCTCACGTGAAAAAATGAAAAACTTATAATTTCATTTCACAAATGTTTTCCTAAACTTATCTTTTCTCAGTATGTGTATTTGTCTCATATCTCATAATGGAAGATTCACGAATTGCTTTTATCTACAAAATGATGCAATTCATCTGTTGAAATATAACATGTATCTAAATTATAGTTATATTCATATACTTCAAAAACAATCTTCATCAAGACAAGACACGTATTTTATCTTTTTACATCTGATTGATGGAAAATAATTCTAAAATTGAATGAATTCATAACAATAAAATAACACAAAACATTTTAAATTATTGTTGAATAATTTCAGTAAATGTATTTCATAATATATGTGTGTTAACTTCAATCCAGCGGTTGTTTTTACTATAATTTAGCATTCAATAACCATTTCGTGACTTTCCATTTAATAAGTAAATTTTATTTAAATTTTTTCAAGTAATCAGTAATAATAATAATGATCAAATGTACTTGAATGATGTTAACATCTCAATTTAATCGTGAATCCTACATTAAGGATGGAGTACATTAAGGACGGAGAAGGACACAACTTATTATGTGTATATTAGAAATATCCACATAATAAGTTGTAGCAGAAGATATTTTTGTTACATAATTGTGGAGTTAAATAAATATATAACAGATAAATTTCTGCGATAACTCAGTGAATAAAAAGTATAGTAATAAAAGCGGAAAAGAACAAAGTGTCAGTGAGTTAAGTAGGGGATAAGCTATTTCTAGTTTTCTGAGGCACTCTACTGCTCCTGATATTTATTATTTATTCTAAAGAAACAGATAGCGCTTTCCATCTTCTTAAAAAGATCGAGATTTACCTTGGACCTCTTCCAACACCCGCTAAAGTTGTTGTTATGCAGCACTAAATTTTCTATTTGATGTAATCTATCATAATAATATCAAAAAATAAAAATAATAAACAATCTATATCTGAAATTGAAGTGATCAGCTTTTCTGATTATTTGTAATTTGAAAATTTATTAATCGCCTTTCATATTATTTATTCATAAGTTACTGAATGCAGCTTGAAAATATTATTATGCATATTTTTTGAATTAAAGGTGATGGAAAGACAATAATCTTTAATACTGAATGCGAAAATGAAAGGATACTCTCTTATCAAATTTTCGTTACATTCCAGTTGATCAACGTTTTTCTTTTATCATGCTCTAGGAAACACAAGGACGGCTTAAGAAAAAGTACCTGGGATAGGAATGGGAAATGGATATGAAGCAACTCTCTGTTTCTCTCTCTCTCTCTCTCTCACACACACACACGCACGCACATACACATACACACACACGTACACACACATACACACACGTACATACATACATAAACACTTACACACACGTACACACACATACACAAACACATACACACACAAACTGTAATATTGTTCATTGATCGCTTTTTTTCACTTTTTTCTTGGAAGTTCCAGAGTAAGATGCTTTTCCAATTTATCTGGCAGATGAGACCCTATTCGCCTTCTTTGTAGATTATTAATCGGAAAGTAATTCCTTGCTTTTTTTTTGGATTCTACTTGGATTCCTTGCTTTCTACTTGGATTTTGGATTAAAGTGATACCAAGTATCATTGGTGGGGATAAAACGACTTCCGTGAGCAATTGCTACCGCAACAAAATTTTGATTTGGCAGCAAATGGTTATCAAATTAAAATTAATTTATATATCAGTGTCAAATTTATCTTGCGCTAATTAACAGATGGTAGAATGCAAATATAACTAATACTTGTCTCGTAAATGTCAGCTTTCATAAACAGATACTTTTAAATCACCCTCAAAATTAACCGCTTAACACTTGATTTGTTTCGAAAACAAACCGACCTTAAACGATCAGTTTTCTTAAAATTGTAGATAATTCATTTTTGAATAATTATTTGAATGGAAGTATATACTTATCCGAACAAATTAGATATAACTTGAAGCAACCAGGAGTTGACTAAATTTGTTGCAACCAGGAGTTTCTAAAAAATATAAAAGGCTATTGTGCAGGATTTAGATTCTTTTTTGCACATAGTTGATTCAAAACATCGTTGTTCAGTGGAGCGAAGTTTTTCCCGCCGCATTGGAGTGTGATTCTAACGTTCGATCTATCGGTACGGAGAAAACTTTCCCTGTCTGTCGCTTTTACACGAGGCCAAAAGAGTGACGTACCGTGTCTGGTATCTCCTTTCATTTTCCTTTCTTTCCCTCTCAATACGGGTATTAGTAATTTTCTATACATTAATTAAAAACCTGACTAAATTTTCTTTTGAAATTCATATCAGTTACCTCAACTGAGATCTTTGGATTTGCAATAAATGCTCTGCTTATGAATTTTATAGTGATAATTATATTATTAGATTTTTAAATCTTCTTTGGTGTTTTACTCTATTTTTGATGAAAAAAGGCTTCCTAGGAGACCTTTTCCACTTCAACTGATTACTTACTAATCAAACAATACACTCCTCAATGTAAATTTTATTGTGTCAATAAAAATCTGTTTATACTTATATTTATTATTTAAATATGGGTTCTCTTATCTTATCAGTTTACAGTAGGAAGCAAAGTAGGAAAAATTAATGACAGAATAAGCTCTGTCTATGTGAAATAAAAGTGTTTAAAATACATCCACAATTTTCTGAAATAGTTTTTCCTGGTAAATGGCGAAAATCAAACACAAAAATAAGAAATTTGTTCAGTATTAATTTTATTGTTATTTAAAGTAAGAAAATGAAAAAGTTTAAACTAAAAATTTCACAGCTTTATTAGTTTTAATTTTGTTTTCCCTTTAACTTTTAGGAATGAATTTCCTAAAAAGAAATCTTTTTCATTTGTTGAAGAGTTTCTCTTATAAAACTGCTATTCATTTTAAGGATGCTGCGTCGAATTTTTAATTAAGTCTTTTAACAGCTTTGACTAATAGGAAATGAGTTAAAAGAATACTTTATTTGTAAAGAGGAAAATAATTTTATGACTTTTTCACAAATTGAAGATGAGTTTTCAGAGTTTTCATGGACTAAATTTTTAAAACTTTAGTTTGAACAAGATTTAAAAGGAAAAGTCTGAAAATTTCTTACTTTATGAACCGTAGATGAAACCACTCCAAAACTGCAATAATCCATTTTCAATTATAACAAACTTTATCACTGGTGATATGCTCTAATTCCTACGATGCGTATTTAAAAATAAACTTTGAGCTGCTAGTAATTTTAGTTTCTCAGTTAAAATTTCATACTTTCAATGAATTAGTTTTTATAGAAGAGTTCTTTACAGATTACATTAAGTTTATTGCATTACAGTATGTTACTTCTCGGCATGAACTCGGGCTTATAGAATTTATATAATTTTTAATGAATCAAACACTTGGAATGCAAAAATGACGTTTGTTATTATTACTTTAAGTAATTTAAAATAATAATAATAAAGTGACAGTCTGATATCAATAAGTATAAATATGTTCTGTTAATACTAAAATAAGGAAATATTAAATGAAAAATAAATCATTTTAAATCAGTTGATGGAAAAATTATTTGCAACAATAGCTCGGTCGCCATTAAAGTTGGGAACATATCATTTTCAGTAGTGCTTTCATAGTGATAATATCTAATTTATCATTATTTTATAATTAATGTGTTTCGGTGTGAAGAGGTTGTTTAAGATTACAAATCGGTATTATAATATGATCCTGTTGGGAACAAAATCGCAATGACACAAACAAATTTTGTCAGAAAGTCGCTTTATGCGCAGTTTGTCATATACTCGTAGGTTTGAGATCGAAACAAAAATATAAATTCCACCAAAAATCTTTTAACCCGTTATGTTGAGCATCTGACAAAATGCACTCGGAATAAAATATATTCCTTTTCCATTTACTATTGCAATGACATCTCGTGAATCATGAAGTATGTTATCTGTGTCTGCGTTTTGCTGTCTACAAAAATAAAAATAACATTACAGTTACACTAAAGAGAATGATGCTTACAACTCCATCAGTTATTAAGCTTGTACTTTTAGTTTCCATATTATTCAATTTAATGTCAAATTGTAAATCTAATGTAAGTTGCAGTGAAAATATTGATTTATGTAGAGGCTCTAAAATAAATAATGAGCTATCAAAATTTATATACAAAAATAATCGAATAATTCATACAGAAATTACAATTAAGATTATATTCAAGAACAGGAATTTTTTCCATTGTACAGAAATATAACAAATTGTAATAAAATAAAATATTATAAAGTTTTAAAAATATTACTAATAACAAATGTTATAAATACATTATAAGCAATTTTATAAAGTTCTTAAACATGTTAATAGTAACTGCTAATATAATCCTGTTTAAACAAACAATCAAAATTTCAAGCGTTATGTCATAATATCAGAAATAGTGCATATTATGTATTCGAATATCGAATTTTGTTATTGTTATATGCTTTTGCAATTTCGTTTAATGCGCTTGTCACCCTATTTTGATTCAACAACTGTTCATTAAACATTGAATTGAGAATTAAACGAGATAGATTTCACTAAAAACTAATTCATATTTAAATATATTTACTCGAATTACAATTTTTTTTTACTTAAAATACTAAAAATATATTTCAATATGAAATAAAATATCTCTATAGACCTAAATATTTTCAAGACATTGATATATTAAAACGAAAATTATAATGCTTTATAAAAATACAATACAGAAAGGCTTCCTCAGGTAGAACATTTTTGACATACTAAAACTAATGGTGCACTTTAAATCAAATTATTCTTTTTATCATTTGTGATCTTTGATGGTAAATGTGTTCAATAAAAATTATATACTTTGTATTAAATTATGTGAATTAACTTACAATCAAGGTAATTGGAATAGTTTGAAATTATTTAAGAATCATGCCATGTTTTGAAATTTGTAAAATAATTACTTTCTAAGGAATATTTAGAATATCTTGGATGAAGTAATGATAATTTTTCATAAATGAATAACCATAATGTATAATAATAGTAATTAGATTAAGAAAAAAATTCCAGTGTATTGATAAATATCGTATTAAATTCCATTATATAAATTAGTTTAAATAATTCGATAAATAATACATACTCTAATGACTATTATTATTGTAGCATCTAGTTAAAAGAAGCCTAAGATGGATTTATTAATAATAATGCCGTGTTTTATTTCAACACTTATTAATGATTTTCATGCACTTAAGCGAATGATTGTAATTTTAAAAGTTGCTACATCACAAAAATTTCTCATTTCTTGTGTCATTTTGAATAGTAATACTTCTTAATTTGTATATAAGTTTTAGATATTTGAAATAAAAATCGAGTAAATTGGTATATAAAAACATTCAAAGCTAATACTAATCACACTGATGTATTAATTACCAATACGTTCTTACATCTCAAAATGAATATCATTCAATAGTATCCACCTATAAAGGTTATACACTTGTTTAGTTATGCAAAAAATGATGCGGAATTTTAGTTTACTTATAATACATTATAATTTTAATATTTAAAAATGCTAAAATAACATATTACTATCTCCCTGTTCTTGAAAAACTAAATAATTAAGTAAATAACAGACAAAATTGACCACAACTGACCTTTTTCACTTTGAGTATTTAGTAAAACTCTAGAGGAAGCAATGAATTTCTCACTTAATTGGCTACATTTCTTACCTGATATTCTCTTAGAGAGATTCTCATTTGTAAGTTAGGACCTATAGTGGACGAAAATAAAAAGCCGTACAATGTGATTACCTATCAGATAAATGATATTTTCTGCACTCCGAGATATTTCCAAGAAGTTTTCAGTTCTTAAGCGATCATAAAGCAAAAGCAAATTTCTTTAGAAAGTCGCTTTATCTACAAACTATATATTTTAATAATTTCCCATTCGCTTTCATAACTTGTTAATCGTGCAGTTAGACCAAAAGCGTAAAATAAATATGAAAAATAGTAAATGAACTGAAGTTGGAGCAACCAATTTCTTGATTTAGTTCTAATTAAGTATTCATTTTGAAAAAAATTATCAGCCAACCAAGGAGTTATTGTTTTAGGTGGGGCGTTTTGGGGTAACACATCAATTTTCAATATTTATTGTTTGCTTTAATTTGAATTACATTTAGCTTAAATATATTCAATTAAATAATTTATCTTTTGCTTTCATTTTAATTACATATACCTGACATAATATTCAGTTTAGTAATTCAAGGTTTGCTTTAATATATTCAAGGTAGCTTACATATATTCAATTTAATAATTTTTTATTTCCTTTAATTTTAATATCGGAAAAGTTTACTATTGTTCCTTTCTCGATATTTCATTGCTTACTTTGATTCTTTTATTTAATTGAGTAATTTAATAATAATTATATTAAAAAAAAGCGCAACTTGGATGGTTAAATCTGTTTTTTTTGCAAAACTTTGTATAGAACATTTTTCTTTTTATATTGCTTTCAGTATCATTAAAATTGAAAATTACTTGTTATTGTCGATTTGATTCGTATACATTCGGATAATTTAATTTATATTATTCTTTTAAAGCAATAATTTACTTGAAAGATTATTTATATTTTTGTTTTTCTAAAATAATGTTTTGTTCTAAAACTAACATAGATATGAAGAAAATATTCGAAAACGACACACAAACAAGCGTACAAACACTTGGCGGGCAGCTTGCATAAGCGTAAAAAATGAACATATTTATTTGGATAAAATTGGGCAAAACACTCATTTTCCAATTTCTTTCTTTCAAGTGTGACTAACTTAGATTATTCTATAACCATTTTTAGATTAATCAAATATTTACAAATAATCCTTATCCACTGAAAGTAGTTGATTATCTTGTAATCATTTTGATTAATTAAGAATTTCCAAAATTCCTTATCCTATGCAAGTGATAGTCCTTAAAAATAGATAAAATCATTGCTCCCCTTTCAGCAAACATTAAGGAACCCATGACTCAAATCCTCTCACTGGAGATTACTGGAAATCCGGGCTAGATGGCGCTACCTACGATCCGAGGTCTTCCGTCCTCTTAAAATGATGATGACAAGCCACGAAGCACGTGTGTTTACAGTAGAGCTTGTCCAAGGAGGTGATTATATCTGCTGGAAACTCCTTCTAATTACTTTGCGGAACATCTCCCCATTTGTTATTGTGTGAGAAGCATTTGAAATGATCATCCTTCTTCACTAAAGGGTAAGCAGACAGGTTGCAATATTAGATTTTATCATCTGGTTTTCCGCGTTACTGTCTAAAAGTCGAGGGCTTCGGTTTAGGAAAGTCGTTTTTAATAAAGTAATAAGAATAACTTCAGCTGAGAAAGATTAATATTTTTGTGATGAGGGAATACAATTTATATATATATATATATATATATATATATATATATATATATATATATATATAAGAGAATATAAGGCAAGTTATTGAAATTTGTTTGTGGATGATAATAAAATTGAATGTTAAGTATCTCGTTTCAAAGGATTTTTTTTCATTGAATTAATTAGATTTGTTTTTATACTGGAAGGATTATTTCTTTTAAATTCAGAATTGTTTTTTTTCTCTGAAGAATTACTTATTCAAACAAGTTCAACAATATAAAATTTGAGGATGATTATAAGGCTCTAGGATAATATTTTTTCTATGAATAATTTTTCTGCTCAATGATTGAGGGAAAAAAACCCGTTACATTTACATCTTCATTTTTACATTGTCTTAGATTTATTGATTCTTAATGATAAATAATTATCTTCTTTTTCTGAAGTTTTTTTTTATAAAGCTTAGTTTTCCAAAATTTCCTCTAACTATAACTTTGATGTTTTTTTTAAATTTAGTTCAGTGGCTTGCTACCTCAGTTTTAAGCCATTTTTTGTATGGATTATTACGAATAGTTAATTTTCATGATTAGAAAAATGATCAAATTTACACATTTTGATTTCTATTGCTCTGGAGCTGGAATTTCATTTCAAATTTTTTAAAGAAGAACTTAATATTATTTTACTTTATTTTTAAATAGTACAGCGTTTTTGTGTTGGATATAATAAGTGAAAAAAACTGTTTTATTATTGGGAAGTAAATGAAATTTGTTTAGTTTTAAAACTTAATCGCGAAAAATCATTCTGTATCAACAATGTATTATAGAATCATATATCTTATTTATTATTGAAACGTTATTTTAGTCAAAGATTATTCTCTTAACAATATTTTTGTATCAACAAATATTTTTCACTACAATTTTTACCTTAATTTTTAAGAATATTTGAGGTTATTTTACATGTTATGATAGAACCTTTTGTACGAACAACAGAAAATGCTATATCTTATAGCTTTTATATATTCGATATATATTTCAGTATTTTGTATATTATATTCGTAAAAAAATTCTAAATCGCTCTTAAAATATCTTAAGGTTTATTTGCTTTTGAAATTCCTTGAAATAACAGAGGATTTATTATTCAGAGATTCATACATATACCTGCGAAACTGTAAAACATTCAAATTTCACTGTGGTTTTGAATTAACAATTTAGTAGTCAATCAATATTTATTTATTTCAAATAAATTTCGCATTTGTAAGTTTAGAGGCCTTTTGAATCACCTTTCATAATAGTAAGACAAATATATAGATAGTGAGTTAAATATTTGTAAAATGAAATTAGTAGGAAATTTAAATACATTAATTTGAAAGTGAATTAACTTAAATTTTAGAATAAAATTTATTCAAGGCCTTTCTAAAAGAAACCAATAAAAACAAGAATACGGAAGAAAACTTCTACATCCAGCAGAAAATAGGATTTTTTTTTAAATTCTAGAATTTCCTTTTGCCATTGTCAGCCTTGGTCTATATAGAAAGCTATTATAAATGTGACTTAGTTGGATATAATCCTCTGGAGAAGAATCAGAGAGTCGTAAGTACAATATTTGTTTTTAAAGCATGGTTTTAATACTTTGAGAAAACAATTTTCGTGATTTTGAAATAGTTATACATTTATTCCCTAATAATAAAGATTAAAACTTGCAATAGTGAATTAAAAATTATGTATTATAGATAATAAATCATTTAAAACAATTTTATATTGTTAGTAAAACCTTTTAAATTCCAATTTTAAAATTGTATATAAACATGACTGTCATTATTTATTCAATATCAAAAACAAAGTTTAAAATATTAGTAATCCTAATTTGTTTTCATCTGGTAAGTGCACACTATAAGTTAAAAATGTCTTATGATTGTGTGCAAAATTAAATAAAATTATAATTATTTTAAACAAGAGCTACGGAAATAATAATTACAATTATCAGTAAGAGAGTTACTAATGAAAAAATAATTACATTACGACTAATAATGCATCGATGTTAATATAGATGTATTAATATCGATGCAGATAAAATCTTAAGAAGACAAATAATTAATAATGTGATTTTTAAAGTGTTATGGAGTAAAGCAGTCATATGTTTTATACCTTGACCTGTCTTACTTAGAAACCTGATCACATTTGAAATATTGTATTTCTTACTCACTCCTAACACACACACACATATATACGGGTCGTATGTGTTGGTGGTAGCAAATTACCTGATGATTAATCTTTTAAATTATGTATCTAATAATAAATTAAATTCATTAAGCTGTTTTCTTTATGGGCTTGTGAAAATGAAGATGGAACTAATGTTTTATATATGCACACTTTGTTCGCATTTTAAAGCAACGTTTGATAACATTTGTTTAATTTCTTTTTAAGTAGAATTATTTTATTGATTTTGTCTAGTTTCAGTTTTAAATTAATTTTCAGTTACGTTTTTTATTAAGTAGAATTTCTAAAACACCTGATAAACTATTTAACCTCTCTATTTTTTAAAAATGGAAGATAATTTGTTAATATTTAGAGAATTTAAGGAAGAAATTGTCTTCTTTTATAAGAAAATCCATGGCTTACAGAGTTTTAATTCAAGCGCTTTCTAATTAATGATTCTAAATAATAATAATAAAAAGATGAGGAGTAAAAATTTAAACATTTACATAATTAGTTTGTAATTGTAATTACAATGTCCGAGTTTCTTTTTTTTTGTTGTTGAAGTAATTTAAATACGATGTTTTTTCTCTTAAATTGCCCAATATTTATCGTTATCCTAGTATATTATTTACATTTTAATACAACCTTAACAACAATAAATGAAATGTAGCATAAGAACAATGATTATAAATCATGAATATGTGAAATTTAATTTTGCATCCATTTTGCGAAAAGTATTTTTTAAAAATTCGGAGTTTTGAATATTTGTATGAATTACCTATGTTTCTTATTACTTTCATTTGAAACAAAAAAAAATTAAATTACTTTTCTTAATCAATCTTATTATTTTTTCTTGAAAAAATAAATCAGATAAAGAACATTAGCAGAATAAGCATTTAAAATTATGAATAGTACTCAGAACTATATTTTTGACTTGAAAACAATACTAATATTTAATTTTAACTATTTATATCTGATGAAAATTTAAAAATACAGTGAAACTGCATTATTTAAAAATATTTACATCATTTCAATGAAATGATTAAAATATATATCTATAAAAATTCTAATTAGAATCAAAAGGTTTCGGAAGAAAATGGATGTTACAAATTTAGAGCGTTGTGTATTATAAAAGGATTCCGTTGTTTATCGATTTTTAAGCGGATTCCTATCAGCCATTTAAATAAAATAGGAATTAATTTAAAAGTCTAATGAGCGTACATTACATTACCCTATTTGTTTTGGTGTAAATAGCTCCATATGTCTCCAGAATGTTAGATGTTTATTGATCTTTTTGTTAGAATTACTCGTTGAATATTTAAGTATCAATGAATTGTTAATGAAATAAAAAGCTAAAACTACAAATGATAATGTATTACAAAAATTTCGTCATGGAAGTGTTGTGAATTTATGTCATATATGAATTTTCTATTATCATTTTGAATGAATATTTATTAAAATTTAACTTAGAACCGCACCTTCATTATTATAATTAAAAATGTTATAGGAATGATACTGTTATTTATCCAATAAGTTAATCTTTTATTTGGATAAATAGGAATTAAAATTTCTAAAAAATGCTCAATACTCATTTTTCAATTACTTAAATCTCGGAATTGCTTAATATTCAGGTGTAAGTACATTTTTGTTCTTTTAAATAAAAATATTTTTAAGAGTAGTTCATCATTACATACATTGTAGTTTTAAACGGAATGATATAGTTAAAATTTCTCAGATATATGATTGTTATTAGGTATACCTTGATTTAAATTTTATTTTTAATGCTTTTTTTAAAATTTCGCATAACACCAAGTTTCAAATTATAAAACATTTATTTCTCCATTTCAAATCACATTTCTCAAAGTAATATATCTTTAGTCTTCAAAATTTCCTGGAAGTAATAACATCAGTCTTTTGAATAACATATAAGAATTTGTGCCAAAAATTGTGTTATTTCACAGTTCAGGAACATACAATGTTAAAAAATTATTTTTGTCTTCATTTTTGATGTTCCTTTTTATCTCATTTGTCAACAATCAGCTATTAAAAAAATAAAGATTGTTAGCGTGGTAGAAATGTTTTTCAAAAATAAAATATTAGCAGTTTGTAAATACATCAATATAATTTAAACTACAAACGTTATATATATTTTTCTCAAGATGCAGTTTCTATTTCTCAATTTGTGTATATTATATTTTTCTTACCAAAAGCATTCAAATATCATAAAACTATTGCTTTTTTCTTGGTCTTTGACTAAAATTGTTCTTATTAATATCAATTGTTCTTATTAATAATTCCTCTATCTGGAATGGAGCAATATTTTTTCTTAAGAAAATGTAAAATTACATATCATATTCAACAAAAATAAAACAGTTTTTAACTACATGTTAGTTAAATTAGTCAATTATGATTAATTACTTTTACCGTTACATTGCTTTCAGCGAGTTCTGGAAGTTTATCGAAATTTTGTGGTAGATGCGGTAAAATGCATTTTCATGTTCTTCAAACTGCAGTTTGCTTCATAATAATATTTATTTATATTGATAACAATTAAAGACTGGTGAATCAAAGAAAAAAATCAAGAAAAATCAGATCATTGAATATGTTGTTCTTATTTTTCATTCATTTCTTGGTTTGATTACAGATTCGAGCGTTATCGCAATTCTGCAAAACGTAATATATTTTTATATATAATACTTTCATAAAAAGAACTGTTTTTGATGCAGATGTTTGATTTTTTTTTTAAATTTCTGATTTCATCGAAAAGTAATTATTATTAGTCGTTCTATTACTTCCTTTACAATTCGAAGTCTCATTCTATTCACTTACCTTTTACCTTGTCTTGGAGAATTTAAAGGGTTATCATGTATATGTCACGTACTCTACTGTGCCTTTGACGAGTTTGTACACGTGTCGTTGGAAGAGAAAGTCTTTTATGCATCAATAAACAACTCCATGTGGCACCTCCTTTCCAATTTCCCAGGAAATTTAATTAACAGCTCAATGGGGGTAATGATTAGCAAAGAGTTGCATTCACCTCATTGCGTTCTATTTACTAAAAGCCAAGGATACTTATAAGGCTTTACTCCTGTGTTATCCTGATTTTAGTAACACTCAAGAATTCACTTAAAGCTTATCTATATGCTCAAACAAAAGTGATATGGAAATCATTGTAAAATACCTGATATTGACAAGACAAAGCGAACTTTAATTGAAGTTTTTAAAGTTAATCAAAACTGAATTGTGACATGATTTACTTTAAAATGTGACAGTTACGATGCTTTATGCGAAATTTTATTTTATGTATTAAAATACCATAGAAATCAAAACATGTTTTTAAGATAATTAATCACTAAAATTTTTAAAATGAAACGTTATCACTGCAATATTACATGTTCTTCGTTTCAAGAATGACAAAAGTAGATCAGTGACTACGGCTAGCAATATTTGAATTGAGTCGCGAGTTCCAGTCCTAGAACTTGAATTACTCGAATGGTCTCAAGAACTCGGATGGTCTCTACGAATTACTTTGTTGTCAGCGATAAAAATGTTTTATACGAAACTTTAATGAATCCTAATCAAATTGTACGACCATCGGTGTCCATAAAACTGGCACATATGAAAGCATTTGTGAATGCCCTTAACAAAAATAAAAGCATCTTTGAATATTTATGCCAAAAGATTCTAGAAAAAAAGATAAAACTTGTATATTTATAAGTCTCAAATACGCAAGCCTTTGCAATACAAATAGTTTGATTCCATTCTCAATCCTAATGAGCTACATACTTGACATTATTTCCGAACTGTTAATACCAAATGTTTGAGCAACTTGAGAGCGAAAAACTACAAACACCTTATATGACTAACGAGAAATCTGGACGCAATATGTCACTAAAAATGCATTTCCATCATTCACATATTGATGTATTCTCAACGAAATGTGGCTCTTTTAGGGACGAAAGCGGAGAGTGCTTCCATCAAGACATTTCTGAAATTCCAAAGGAAAGTGGTCAGTTTCAATGTTCTGATGAATCATCCAGAAAGATGTTCCGAACCTTCCTCCTCAAACAATAGGCGGGAGGATGGTGTGTTTGAAAATTAAAATTGTTAACGGTTATTGTTACTCCCATAGCGTTAAATGTAAAATATAAAAAGTAAAACAACTCAAATACCTGAGCTAGGAAGCAATTTTATGTATAATTTTCATGTTCAGTGACCTGAAATATATACAGGAAGGATATTTTTACAGAGGAGAATTTTTATCGATACTTATCTTTAATTCTTGAAGTATAATGTATACATTCACTACTTGACATTGTTAACACTTTTATATGAGTATCCATCATGAATTGCAGAAAGTATACATTTTCATCCCTGGCATTAAAAGGGTTATTATATAATAAAATGTAGGTTATTTTTGACCCTCTAAAATTACAAGACATATTTATTATCTAACAAAATTGCCTTCCAGATTTTTGCATTGACACAAAGTATGATTCACTATTCTTAGAGTTGCTTTATTAAGTTCGATTTTCTTCCCTCTTCCTACGATTCTATTTCTTACAGACAGGTCTCACTCATTTCCCTAAGTTGTTTATACATGTTTGCTTAGAACGGAATGGAGCTTCATTTTTTTTTGGTTCTAAAATGCAGCGAGAAGGAGAGATTGATGTTGTAAAATGAAGAAATTAATGTTCTGAACAGCACATACACAGAAAAAGAGAAAATATCGCCAACCTTTATTGTAATTGCTGTGTATATCAAAGTGCTTCGAATATGAACTTGGGATAATTTTCTAGCTCATGAATTAATTTATTTGCAACTGTCCTTTTATTTTCAATTCCATTATTTTTTTTTGTTTACCAGAAATTTAATATTACTTTTGTTATACCTTTAAAGCATAAATAGTTCAAATCAATTTACTGAATAAAATAACTATTGAATTCTTATTCCGTCTTGCATGCATGCCTGGCTTAAAACGAATCTTTCAACAACTAAAAATAACGCTCGAACTCATACACCAAAATGATTGTAAATTGTTTTTCAAAAATGTTCTGAATGCATACTGATTTCAGAGTTCTTCAGTTGAGATCAGTCTCAAATAGCAGAAATAATAGTCAAATTGGTAAATTGACCATGTTCGAAAGAATCTTTTCAGAGAGATATAATCGTAAGAAGTTACTCAGAGTAGATCTTCTCAAATGTTGATCTGTCAGATTTATCCAACGTACCCACTTCTAGGCTAATGTTTTGTTAAGATCTATACTTACTAAAAGACATTAGATCTTTATTTATCCGCAGTCTTCCTTCAAGTTGAATGACGTTGAACTGTTGATAATCATTAGTTGAGTGTATCACAGAAAGTGGGAGTGTTATATCTCTTCAAAGTGGTTGATGAGCTAACCTGACCCAATGTTCCTGTTAACGTGACATTTTTGATATATGGCCGACTCATATAAAATTTATTTGGTCCAAAAGAAATGAGTTAATACGCGAGCTTTTAAAAAATAATGAATATTTCTCAATGGATAAGAAAATCTTGAAGTGTATAAAAAACAAGTGACTTGAGTCCATCAATTGAGCTGTGTGTGTGGAAAGTATACATAAAACAAATTAAATACAAGAAACCAACGTAATTGAATTGGAACTTCAAGGAAATGAGCTAGAGCATTTGTTATGTTAAGGGAAAATGTTAAGCAAACAAAACTTAATGATTCAAGCCACCAATTGATATTTAGTGCAGTTTACACTTCATTTGCCCCAAAATTAGCGAAATACTGCCGTCCAAAAATGATGAATCCTCCACACTACACGAGCCCCCAAAACAGAGGCCACTGCATTGCTTACAAAGACATACATTTGAATATTATTGAAAGAAATACTTCTGTGTTTGTTTAAGTTTGAAAAAATAATTTGTTTGCCATTGTTTTAATGTTTTTGAAATAACGTTATATTTTTACATTTGCTGTAACCATTCATTAGTCTTGGACAATTTTTATTAAAAAATTAAAAAATTTGATATTTTATGAGATTTATATTTAACGGAGGATTTAAGAGCATAATTTATTTTATGATAAAATAATTATGTAATTAAACAGTTAGATAAAAAATACGAGTAATTATGTAATTAAACAGTTAGATAAAAAAAAAATACGAGTAATTATGTAATTAAATAGTAAGATAAAATAATTATTTATATAATCAATGAACGTTTTAAATTCTCCAACATAATTAACGAATAAATTAATCCAAAATTTCTATTGCTACCAAGTTTTCCACATTCTCACGGGAGGGTTAATATAGATGCTCATGATTTATCTTAAATGACTGATAAAATCATTGTTGGTGAATTAATAATGAGCTGAAATAAAATAATCGAAATGAGGGTGTATTGTTTTTCAAAATTTTAAAAAGGTGACACTTTAGGTCACAGGAGGCTGAATATGGCTTAAATGCTGCAAGTTCCACACCCTCAGTATAACGAAAATTCAATTTTCAAATGCATTATCTTTATGTAGGTTGTAAACAACAGAATGCAAATTTTATTCTTAAAAAATTCCATTCTCCTACTAATATTGTCTGAACAATACGTTACAAACTTCCATTATGGGATGAAGATTTGAGCTTTAAGTTTGCCGGCCAAGAAACAAAATATTTTATAGCACAGGAGACTACACTTCAAAGCCATTTATGGACAACGGAATCATCTGTATCTACCACGACTGAACCCCACTTTACCAGACAGGAAACAAAGGTCCCCATTTCAAAATCAATCAATCACTCAGAACACAGAAGGCGTGTATGACTGCAAATCATATTTTCTATGCATACACATTGCGAAATGATCTGACCTTCGAATTACATTTTATTCCGGCATAACATCTGCAGTTTTTAAATTTCTTCCACAATTTTTACTCTGCATATATTGTTTTAAACTACATATATAGTTTTAAACTACATATATTGTTTTAAACTATATCTACAGATTTTTTTAAAATTAAAGATATCACATTTAGGAATAGTTGATAGTGAAATCAATCGAAGAGTAACCAAAAGTACTATCATAGTACGAATTAAGATAATTTCAAGTTCTTTTTAAAAACAACGTCAAAGAAAAATCTTTTAATAATGGTAATTTTGTTAATTAGAAAAAGAGACAGGGAAATTATTATGAAACACTCTAAAAGAAATTTATCTGAACGTCTAGTATAACACATATCAAGTTAAAGTGGTTAAGAATTTATAATTAAGTATAGCATATTTGCCAAATAAAAATTTCTAAAATTTGTTATCAGTATTTCGGTCAAATAAAGAGCTTATCGATAATTCGAGTGTCAAGTATTATTTAGAAGAGATTGTATAATGCCGAGTAAAATTTGATAAACAGCTAATTTTAAACGAAACTCTATTGTTAGTAATATAATAGATTTTTGATTTTTGGCAGGGAATTCTATTAAGTGTTCTCAAAGTATTTAAAATTCGTTATTTATAAATAAAGAAATGTCGTTGTAAAGTTGTTTCATGCAGTAAACTAATTTAGCAGCTATTATAAATTTATTTTTTTAAAAAACTCTTAAATTCAATAACGCAGTCTTATTTGTTCTACAAAAACCAGGTTTTTAATTATAATTACGATATAAACCCATGAAATGCTTTTAAACATTGGACAAACTACGGCAGGAAAGAAAAAAACTACTAATATTTTTAATATTTCTAATCTAGATACAAACTCATTTGCATAAATCTCATTTGAGGAAATATTAATTTTTTATTGTCTTATGTTGGGCATTTAATTTAGTGGGAATATTTTTATATAAGTACATCTCTCTCTCTCTAAAGTCTCAATCGATAATTAGTTCAATTTTTTACATTTTGAATACTTAATATGATTAAATACTTTAAACCGTTTTCACTAAACTATATATTTCTTTTAATAAATCAATATCCACTCTCCTTCAACTAATATTGCATTTTTACTGTAGACGAACTCCCGGTGCCTCTAGACCAATTTGTTAAACGTCTCAGATTTACCTCTTAAAGCCCCCAGGCTGAAAAACGTTTTGCGTTGCTATACATATACATAGAAGATAAAAAAATAATTTGCTTTCAATGATGTATGTTTCTTGATGCACGTACTTCCTGTTTCAGACAGCATATCTAAGAAAAAGCATTAATCTCATATAATAAAATGTTAAAGATAAAGCTACTAAAGTAAAAAAAAAAAGTTATGATTCTATGAACATTATAGAAAACATTGTTTCTGTACAGATTTTATAGAAGGCAATTTCGTTACTTTCGTACCAATCAATAATAGCGGGAAAAATATTATAATAATTTTTAATCCACAGTTTATTTCGAAATTAAAGTAACTGTTATTTATTTTCCTATTTTATAGCTTGTAATTATATAAACATACTTGAATATATATATATATATATAACACATCAATCAATAACTCCCGAGACTAACATTGAAAACAACATTTTTTTTGCAAAATTTTTTTTTATTCATCAACATAACACCTTTTGTTAATCACTTTTTTTGGTTTTCAAATGCTTCCAACGCTTTCCCAATTCTCCCCCCCCCCCAATTTTTTTTCCCTTTTTTTTTTGCAAGAGATCTTTTTTGCTGCGAGTAAATAGCGATAAACAGCTTTCTGAATCATCGACTCGTTGCTGTTTTTGTTCCATCGAAAGCAATCGCGGCACCCACTTGGAAAAAACCTTTTTCACTTCACTTCAAAAAACCTTTTTCAGTAAATACACTTCCATATGATATCTGTGTCACCTCAGCAATCTCACGGAGCTTCACTTTACGATCTTTCATTATAATTTTTGTCACTTCACTCACATTTTCCGATGTAACGGCTTCCACAGGTCTACCCGAGCGTTCCGCGTCATTTGTGTCGGTACGACCACGTTTAAACTCGGCAAACCACCGACAAATCGTTGCTTTTGATGGACAAGAGTCCGGGTAACATTTTTCAATCCATTGTTTCGCTTGCACGGTGTTTTTACCCATTAAAAAACAATGTTTTATCAGAACACGAAACTCGGTTTTTTCCATTTTTTAAACAAACTACAAAACGACTTTACTCCAA
>BMAW01064990.1:494409-512199 GCA_019974015.1 Nephila pilipes | reverse complement strand
CGGAAAAGCTCATTGAGCACAACATTCATTTAGAATTGGTTTTCTTGATTGATTGCTTTAGACGTTTCACTTATAAGCAACACGAAGTTATTGGCAATGGATGGTAATTTAGAACCTTGGTCAAGTGACGAAGACAGCACCTGATGTGGTATTTTCTTTTCCAAGCTTTCGCACCACTCCTTGGGAGAACTTGAGACCTCGACCATATTGAACTTGCATCAGGCCACACATCTTTAGTGGCAATAGGACTCGACGGAAACAATGCCGTTCGCGAGCTCGCGACCATGACCATTCAGCTGCCACTTGCACAATTTTAATATCTATTTTTACTGGAAGAACTTTTGTAACTGTTTCTAATTTATTTCTAAAATCACAACAAGTTAGAAATTTTCAATTCGAAAATTGATTTCATAAATAATATCTAAAAATTTTTTGAAATTCTTTTCAATTACTGAATTGTTAATATAAAAGGATTCGAAACGGAATTTACAATGCATATCTCTGATTACCCTATTTGTGAAAAGTCCATCCAAATAGTAACAGTTTTTGGAAGGACACGAGAATCTATTGCATATAGTTGTGTTTTTATCAATACTATTTGTAAAATGAAATATTTATTTTTGTTTGTAATATATATCCAGGACACTTCACTTGCCATTAATGTAAGCTTTTGAACACCTAAAGTAGGTTTACTGAAGATTCAGTGAGTGAGTGTGTAAATATATAGCTTTTATGATGCTATTTTGATTCACTGAGACATTTTAGACCTATGTATCTTATTATATACAGTGAGTGTTGAAAGTATTCATATTAGAGAGCTATTACGAAAGAACTTAATGTTTTAGTATAATAATTTGAACAAAATTAATTCGGCATCTAAGAAAACTATATTTTACTGTTATAAATTTGGAGTTAAAAATTTAATGAATATTGAATTGCTTTCGAATATATGTAAATAAAACTTAAGCTTCGTGATTTTGAGGCGAGTAAAAAGTATTCGTACACTGAAACAAACGTACATTTTTGTGCTTTGTGATTTTTGATATATAAAATCACTCAGCTTGAGGCATATATTGGATGCTTTGATGGAATTTAAATTTAATAGACAACCTAGAAGTTTCGATATGACTCATAAGTCTAAATAAATCTGTTAAACTGAAAGAAAATGAGTTTAAAACTTTGTAAAGACATTAAAACATGTAATGAAATTTCATTATTAGGTTAGATTTAAAAATGTATTTAATTATTCAGGTTTATATGGCTTTCAAAATATTACATAAAGTTCTCCCAGGACGACCCTCTATATTTACCTCTGTCGACATACAATTTCTCGCCGTTTTGTTGAAAAAAATTCGAAAATAAATACTTCCAAGTTTACAGCAAAATTAAAAAAAGAAATAACCGTATTTCTAGATAAAGCTCGAAATACATGCAAGTAGTAGGGCTACCACGGCCGTGTTTCACTGAAAATATTCTTCAAGAACGGAAAAAATCGGAAGTTACGAAAACACTCCTCTGTAAAATACATAAACGAAAATCCATAGTTTTGGAAAACAATTGTTTTTGCTGATGAACGTAACTTAAACGTTTTTGGAACGTACAGCAGACGAAAGATGTGCCCGAAACACAGAAATTCATCTAAGGAATTTGCTTCCAACGAATGTAACTTGGAGGTGGAACTAAGCTTGTTTGTGGTTATGTTATGTGAGCGTCTCCTGGAGTAGTTATTTAGTCCTATTTGATATAATCATGAATCACCAACTTTATAAGAACACTTTGAAAAATAATTTGTTGCCTAGTGTGACAATAATAATATAACTCCTATTTTTGACTCGCTATACTGACATGACAATGACACAATGATCCTAAGCCTGCAGCTCTAAATACGAGGCTGCAATTTTTTATGTGACACTACTAAATTTGAGAAATTTCCACTTCAGTCAAGAGACATTAATGCCATGGAATGCGTATTGAAAAATTTTGACCAGTATGTAAGAACTAGGTCGATTTCTAATAAATATAACTTGAAAAACGTTCTTAAACGAGAATAGGATTTCCTTTCTACATCAGGGATATCAAATTTGGTTGAATTTTCACAAAGAAGATCCGGAATAATCATTCACGCAAAAGGATATCCTACAAGGTAATAATTATAAACATCTGGCGTAAGCATTTGAGATTATGTGCATTGTATAAATGTTTCCGACACCACAAGAACGGGAATTATTTAGGTCTTACAAGAATATTATAATTTCATATGAAATTTTTCATGTAAATTTTACATGAAAATAGTAAATTGTATTCTATTATATATATCTGAAGTCTTATTGTTTAATTTTACTGTGTATTTTTTTTGACAGAGAGGTGTCTTTAGATTATGATTATCATTCTACGAAAACTTTCTACTCTCATTGTAGATCAGGACTTGTATTCATCACTTTATATGATTATCGAAAGAATCGAGTCTTGATTCAATGCTTACGAATCACTTGTATCGTTGATTTTATCAAATTGTTCCGATATTTCCCCTGGATTCCTCTCACGTTTCTTTAGTATAAGTTTCAAATTCTTAATTTGACTGATCCAACTCAAATTTATTGTTGTTTCGGGGTGGGATGAGGAGGAGAGAACGCTTTTGGATTATTCTGTTGTCCTGCTGCATCCTGATAAATGTTTAAAGTTGAAATGCAACAGCTTTGTGTCTAGTTCTTCGAAGATTTGATTTCATTGAAAAACTATATTCTGAAACTGAAAATTGACACATAATCATTTGAACATTATCATTTCACTATCGTTCATTGACACTTTATGATTTATTAAAATATGTATTTTAATCAGGAAATAAATAAATATCAAAGTATTAAATTACAACACTTTAATATTAGTTATTGCTAATATATTTGTTATTGTAGGACGAATACAAAAAGTAAGTATAATGATATATTTAGCTTTTGTGGATATTGAAAATAGTTTGATAAGAACATATGTATATTAATAATTATCTTTTTAATATTTTTTTCTTTGTATAATTTAACTAATTTTTTTCACAAATGGTTCAACAAATTGGGTAATTTTTCTTAACCAAGTATAGGAATTTGGCGTTTTCTTAATCAGAAGAGAATAGATCTACATATTCCAGTTGGATATACCAAAAACATTGATGAAACTATGATTTTAATTGTAATTACATGGCAAAGAATTTCTTTCGTATACTTGAATTTATAGAGTAGCGAAAAAGATTTCCAAGCATTTTTTTTAAAAAAAATTCAGATATTATAAAATATTGAAATAAATAAGTAACAAAGTTACAACATTGCTCGAAAATATAAAAAAGTACAATTCTGTTTTAAATTTAAATGAATGATTGAGGTGCTTAATTTGAAAAAATGATTGTACTATTTAATTTTGAATATTCTATAGTACAAAAAGAATTTTATTGTAGCTGCGAAAAATGACAACAAAAACTAACTTGGTAGAATATTAAGTTTTGTACGATTATTATAATGTTGAGAAATAAAACACAAAGGCAATGAGAATACTTTTTATAATTTAATTTTGTGCATCGTTATACATTAAATATTAGTACCGTTCAATAAATTGAATTCATTATATGAAATTTGAAGGAATGATTTTATAATAAAGTTCTATCATATTCACAAGCATTCATAGCTAAATACTTTCTATTTTTGGTTTCTCATTTTTATTTTCTTTTTTAAGGATAGTTCTTTTCTTCGATGCAAATGTTAATTTTCTCATAATCTTTTAGAAGTTAAGGAAAAAGAAAACTAAAATGTTAAAAGACATTGATTAAATTGTTTATGAAAACTGGATGCTTATTTGGTTTGCAGTTATGAAACTTGCTCCAACTTTTGACCAAATTTCGTAAGATTTACTCGGGCAAATCTTTCACACTCTGTCTACCAAAATATTTTATCGGAGTAGACGGCATTTTAGCATTATTGTTGTGACCTTTTTGACCTCTAGAAATTTATTGAACCTCACTAAATTTCGATCCAACCATCGCTCGATATTGTTTCCTTTCGAAACAATCATTTAAAATGGAATAAGAATTCATATAAAGCCCCGTAAACTTTAATCCTCAGAAGTTTTTCAATAAAATTTTTCCATTTGCTTTTCGTCTTAGGTATTAGCACCAGTTTTGTATCAAAGGTCCTGAATTAGATTATCGGGTTGAATCTATGATAAATTTCGATTTCAAGATATGAAAAGTAATTTATTTAAAACATAATAAACGCTCAGTTATGGATATAATTCTGTCAGAAAGATCTATAATGAATAGCTGGAATTATCAAAATAACTAATGTGAATTCATACGTGAAATAAAGGTTATCATATTTGATATAAATAAACATGGTTTAAATACAGAAATGTTAATGATCATTGATTCTTTAATAGACAAAAATTTTCTGTGACGGCGAGGTATCGGCGGAGCTTATGAGGCGAGATATCTAAGAAAATAATATTTCATTTTTTTTATGTTTTTGTTACGACTTTATATAAATGTTTTTGAGATTGATTGTACTAATGCTATTTTTATCTAAATTGTTTGCTGATATTAAGCCTTTGCATTACTACAAAATATCTGATGACACATGCACTTTAATTAGTATATTATAAATATTCATCGGATAAACCTTTTTTTTTTTTGCAAATTTTAATTTATCGGATACATATTATAATGTGGCAAATAAAACAAGACAATTCGGCAATCGTAACAGTTAACATTGTGTTAAAAGTATGTGTATGATCAAATAAAGTTACTTTTCCATTTCGCCGGCGCAAATCTCGCCAAGCAGACTTTATTGGCGACAACACATAGTTTACTCATATTCCATTTGGCGTTAGGTTGTAATAAATTATGAATAATGACCTTCCTCAATTGGTAAATTAATATTTTCATTTTAAAATATAATTTATTGTGGCACCCATCAAATTATGACAACGCTAAGGTCGTAGCTAAACTTGTGAAGCCTACCTTGCAATGCAACCCACCTTGGTGATATTTCCTAGTCGCTTAGCGATTCATCGCTGAGCGTCGATATAACAGGGAAGTACCAAATTACCTAATATGGTTTCTTGAAGTGACTCGTAACTGGTAAAATTTTTAAAAAGAACAAAACTGATCACTTTGCTGAAATCCTATTTTGGCTCACGACTTAGCGACAGAAGCGAAATGACGTTAAGTCCCGCAAAATGTTGCATCATTACATTTTTAGTAGAACCCTATTATTGCAATGTTTGCCAATTTTACGCATCTATTGAGATTTTTGGTGTCTTTTTTGCTTTCTGTCGCTAAGGCGTGGGATAAAATAGGAATTAATTATTCCTCTGAGAAATTTTTTAAATGGTAAAGTTTATCTTAAAAGTTTTATATTTAAATAATTAAGACAAAAAGTACTTTAATATATATTGTAGAAGCTATGAATATGGGCGTAATCTTTTAATGTCAATATACGGAATTTAAATGCCCATGGAAACATTTTTAATCTATGCTGCCACGTATTTTTCAAAAAAATTGCTCATTGAGATTATAAGTATGATGCGAGGTATGATATAAGATAAGTGCACATAATTTTATGCACAGTGTGGTATTTAATTATACAAAAACTGACTCACGTATGTTATTCACAATTTTCTTACACTTGGACTATTATAATAACACATGGATCAATACGTCCCGAGACTAACATTGAAAACAACATTTTTTTGCAAAATTTTTTTTATTCATCAACATAACACCTTTTGTTAATCACCTTTTAGGGTGATACAACCGTTCCAACGCTTTTCCCCAAATCTTTTTTTTTTTTTTCTTTTTCTTTTTTTTTTTCCGCAAGAAATCTTTTTTTGTTGCGAGTAAATAGCGATAAACAGCTTTCTGAATCATCGACTCGTTGCTGTTTTTGTTCCATCGAAAGCAATCGCGGCACCCACTTGGAAAAAACCTTTTTCATGCTCAATTTTTCATGAAGGATAGTAAATACACTTCCATATGATATCTGTGTCATCTCAGCAATCTCACGGAGCTTCACTTTACGATCTTTCATTATAATTTTTTGTCACTTCACTCACATTTTCCGGTGTAACGGCTTCCACAGGTCTACCCGAGCGTTTCGCGTCATTTGTGTCGGTACGACCACGTTTAAACTCGGCAAACCACCGACAAATCGTTGCTTTTGATGGACAAGAGTCCGGGTAACATTTTTCAATCCATTGTTTCGCTTGCACGGTGTTTTTACCCATTAAAAAACAATGTTTTATCAGAACACGAAACTCGTTTTTTTCCATTTTTTAAACAAACTACAAAACGACTTTACTCCAACCTCGATAACTCAGCTGTTTCTGGTCCGATCGACTTAACATTTTTACACGTTTCAAGCAAAGGTTCGTACTCTAGAAAGACCTGGTTACTGGTTTACTACGAGCGCCATCTCTGGGTTAGTCTCGGGAGTTATTGATTGATGTGTTATATGATTGAGTATGCTTTAATTTAAATCAGATAACTTTGTAGCATTCATAAGAATATAATCTTCTTTCTTCTAGACTACTTAGGATTTAATTAAATATTTTATAATAGGAATTCATTTTGATTGAGTGAAACGGCTCCACTTTTAAAATAGTTTCTTGAGTTGTCATATCTCTTAATAAACATTTCATAAAATACTAAAATTATTCGAATCATCCTTACACTTTATTAGATATTTCAATTAATTTAACAACCAAGCCAATGGGCTTAAAGTGTTCAAAAGTTAATTTTTGTGTTTTTTAAAAATAATTACAATAGATCTAAAAAGACAAGAAATAAATTCATTGTCTCTAAGTTTTTAAGGTTTAAAATATATAAGACCTCATAAATCTCCTATAATATGAAATTTTGATTGATTTATTCAACATAATATTTTATTTACGCAAGAGAAGTTATATAATGGTAAATTATTCTTGGGGAAAAAAAGTCCGATTCTAATATACATTTATACATTAAAAACAGAAACTAAAATTCACCTGCCTCAATTTTCTGGATTAAAAATAAAAATTAAAACCCAATCTTTAGGGAATTTCTATCGCGTGTTTGGCATCACTTAAGAAAATCCCCCCCTCGGACATGGAAATGGAGCACGCAACTCCTGAGTAGTAGCCAACAACTAATCTCCTTTAGAAACAGAGCCAGCAACAAGTGCCTGATAAAGATTGCATTAAAGAGAGTTATAATGTCAGAAAGCACTTATTGGGGTCATAATCGGTGATTCGTTCGAATAATTAATTTAGTAAGCACTCTATATTAATTAGATTAATTTTGTGAAATATTTATTTTTAATTTTCTCAGAGAAGCTAATTTTTTGAATTTCATATCACAATGTTTTTGTAATTCACTTTTTAAAGAATTAAGTGAAATCTATGCAGCTCTGTGTTTGAAAATGATGACGTAAATAAGTATTCTGATGAAACAATTAAGACATGATAATCTTATTCATTTTTAATTAATACGGTAATGATAATAATAATTTCATATATATTTTCAACCTTTATATGCAAATTACTATATTACTGAAGCATATCGTATTGAGATACTGAAGGTAAGAAGTTATACAGGCTTTTTTCTAATCATTGTATCATAAGTAACAAAAAGTAATAAGTTGGCACGGTGATAGAGTGGTAGTGGTGACCAGCTTATTTCGATTTTTAAGTCGCGGCAAGTATTCAAGTACTGATTTCACTAACGATCCATCTGGTAGAACGACTGATACAATTTGAACCAGTTGGTGGTCTATGCGTAGGCGTAACGTGGAAACTAAAACAGTGTCAATTCAGAAATCGTCCTTGTTACTTGACCTTGACATAAAATTAATAGATCCTTTGCGAATAGCCCTCGTTTTTGTACAACCAATCACCCCAATAACTGTTATGATTAAATTTTTTTAGTTAACGTCACACTAGAGAGACGTGGAGACTGTTGGGAATTGATCTCGTAGTCCTGAATCCTAGACAAATGACGAATGTGACACCTGATCTGGTTTTTGTAACTGTCTTAAACTTATTCATCTTGCTACCCAAGAACTTTGCAGGCGTTTTATTATCCATGTAGAAGATCCTTTTATTTCACACATGTAAATAAGGAATCAAACCCTCGATTTAAACATCGCCACCTAGTAGCTCGAAACTAGAATCACTCGACAATTGAGAACAGCTATAAACAGCTATAACGATTATCGGCATTAATTGAATCTTAGCTATATTTATGAATCCATATTTGCAAACAACTGAATTTGTATCAATTCAGAAATGAAGTAATAAACATTCTTCTTTTAATTAATTATTTTCAAACTGGACTTAACGATTTAAAGAGAAAAATAAATTTAGAATTACATTTCATTTATTTCATGCTAAAATGTTAAATTTTTTTTTATATATTTGTGAATATGTAATTGGATTTTCACTTCAAAATACATCTCCATAATGAAGTGTATAGGTTAATAAAACACACGTATTTTAGCAGTATTTTAATTGCTAAAATTTTATCCTGAAATTTAAAAAGAAGCGTATATGCTGTACTGAAGAAAGAAAGGATTTCAAATCAATGAAATTCTGATGTAAAACAGTTTCATGAGGTGACTTTTTTCCCATTGAAGAAGTATTAATAGTTATCAAATCATGGCAGTAAGAAAAAATATGAATATAGTAATGAATTATAAGAACGAATTATTACTAAGAAAACAAATTGAAGTCTGAATTTTAGACTTCAATAAATGCTTTAACAATAGAATGAATAAGAATGTTTTGCTTGAGAGAATGAAATAAGAATTTTCTAAAATAAATGTTTACTAAATGTTAATAAGGAATATATATGAAAAAAGGATATTACATATAAAATGATGATTAGTTCCTCTTTTATATTTTTCCTAAGCTTTTAAAAATTTTGGACAATTATTTATTATTCAGTTATAACATTTACCATAATATTATTACCCCAAAAAAGGTTTATAACAATTATTACTAACTAAAGTGGGGAAGCAATTTAATACCCTTTTATGCTTGAGGCAATGAAGCTTTAGAAAAATAATTGGATTTCTTTATTATTAAAGGGAAATGTGTTTTTCTCCTTTACTGCATTATAAAAAGAAAATAAATCCCCAAGCGCTTTAAATAGATTATTGACAATTATATAACATAAATATGGAATATAAAACACATATTCAAGTAGTCTCAAGATTGTTGGTTCAAATATATATAACTCAGAAAATATTTACTCTACTATATTTTTTTATCTTATTCATATATATCTGAGAGATAAACGAAGGAAAAAAATGAAATATTCTGATGCAGATAATATTTAGTTACGCAATGTGTATGTTAGGAAAATTCGATATCTTTACCACTTTATTGTTTTGTTGCTATATGTATGTGTTTGTTGTTTTCACATAGGATAAATTAAATACACTTATTTGATGAACATGACCAAAAAATTTAAATATATATATTTTCTTTACTTATAAATTTCATTTTTCATGAAAATTTGCTGTCTGAAGAAAAATGATTGTCTGAAAATACAGATCAATAAATTAGATGATAATTTATGCAAAAATCTATAATTAACCCTTATGTAACCAAATTTTGAAACTAAAAATCTCTTAAATTTGTTTTGCTGCTTAGTGCAAATCTACTTCTTTTCCTTACCATAAATTATTATCTAGGCCTGATATATTTTCAATATTATAAAGAAAAAATATCAGAAGCTGCATTTTTAATTTATGTTTTCATAAACTTATTTAAGTTATTATTCATTATTAAAGGTTCCGTCTACTAGCTATCTTCAGCGATGTTAATCCTATGCAATTTTTCCTACCTCTTTCGAGTATTGATTATTTTGTTTATCGGAACGCAATGAAATGCGCAGGAAAGATTATTTTAATCTTTTTCTTATTTTATTAAACTGTTCCTGGAATTGCTATTTGCAATCTTAGAGGATATTTTCAAATATTTTTGGGCCTGAAATTCCACAGATAAGTCACTAAATAAAACTTACAATAATATGGAACTCCTTTTTGTTTACTCTGATTGTATTTTAATTACTACAATAATCTGTTACAGAAGTCAATGAGAAAAATTTAGGATTAACATTAAGTTCTCGAATTCAAGATAATTTGTAGTCAAAAATTCAAGCGTAGCATCAAACTTTAAGTGATATGTTTTAGTGAATAATAATTATATAATTGTTAGTTTATGTTTCGTCCTTAATCTTCTTAATAGTCTAGCGTATTTAAAGCATGCGGATTTTTTTAAAAACCCTATCTCCCATGTTTCATGTATTCTTAAGATGGTTTAAATTCACTTATGCAATATATAAAGTATTTTAAATACAAACTTTGATAAAATATTTTATTATATGATTTGAACAAGAAATGCATCAATAAAGATGAGAACTTTGTTCTAGGGAAACGTTAATAATATAAAAGTTTGCAGCCTACATTTTCAGAATAATTTGCCAAAATGATGAGTGTACGTTCTTGTAAATGTCGAATAGTTCCTGAATATTGTATACGCATGTGTCATCGCATAATTTATTTCATTAATTTGGGTCATACGGGCGTTGCAACTTTGGCATTCACCTATTGTTCACAAGTTTTGTTTAGCAATCTTTAGTTGAGAAATTAAAAAGATTATCTAGTTGTTACACTTAGTTATTAATATTATATTAGTACTTATTATATTAAAACCATAAAAATGTACTTATTTTCAGTAACTCAGAAAAACATTTTATATTACTACACATTTATCAAACAGCATTTCAAAATGCTTAATTCTATTTGAATGATAATAGAATATTAGGGGTTCAAGAATGATACGAATAGAAGCCATATAAACAACAAATATCTCGAACAATTTTGTAAAAGTAAGCATTTTGCTCTCAAAATTATAAAAAAAAAAAAACTACCTTATTTAAAAAACCAAGCTTTTTTTACGGAATTACGCTCTTTAAATTTTAGTATGAAGAAAATAAATATAAACTATAAATTACAAGCAGCACGATTAAAATATTTCTCCCATTCTTTTAAAATTTTATTTTCTCTGTATCCCATCTCTTATTTTATTTTATGTATTCTATTTTTTAATGTGTCTCTCTGTATTTTGTATTCAAGATTCTCTTTTTTATGTATCTCCTCATTTGACTTTGACTTTAGCCAATAAAATTAGGTGCATTCAATAAAACTTGTACCGTTAGTGATTTTGCCAATAAATATTAGCTTTTTTCAAATATATTCGTAAAAAAAGTTAAAATACTTTCATGACAGGTTATTTACAAGTACATTCAGTACTTCTAAATATATAAATTACTTGTTGTTTACATTCCATTTCCTTATATTTTTGTTAACTTTTAATTCATTCCAAATATTTTTTGATAATTGAAGGCAATAAATATTTAATTCAAAATTAGAATACTGAGCTATTGAAAAGGAAAATACGTGTGAAAACAAACTTATTGTTCTTGGATATAATTCATATTTTAGAAATGTTACAATGCATTACAGAATTTCGACGCATATGGAGTTTTAAATACATTTAAAAGCTAACTATTAATTTTTTTACGAAAATTGTATAATTACATTAACTTTATAGTTTTCAACTCATATCACTTTTTGTCTCAGTTTCTGATATAAATCATATAAAATAATGTATGCAAGATAAAAATAATTATTATAGTATTCATACACAACTTAATTTTAAAATGTAGTCATTTAGAATAAAAAAATTAAAACTTTATATGTTTGTAGACCATGTCTAAATTCATCACGCATGAAATGTAACAAACTTTACTCCTAGTCACTTTGAATTCAAATAAAGTATGAATTTTAAAGAAAGTTAAACAAGAAAAGAAAAAAGATGTTTTGAATAAGGTTCTACGACATTATAAAAATATAACGCATTGTAATTTGATTAGAATCTCAACTACTCCGATGCATTCCTTATAAAAAGATTGTATAAGTATGCAAACGAATAAGTTATGTTCAATTTTCATTTCGGTTTGTTTAAAATAAAACAGAATGATTTATCCAATTTGTTAGAAATCTTTTATTAATACAATATTCTGTTTCTACACCCAAAGTAATCTGTTTCCTTTCTTTTAAAATTTCATATTTTGTTTCATTGTTCTTGAAATGTTGAAATGGGATGTATTCCAAATAAAAGCATATTTGAATATTTAATGTATTTTTCATCACGTGCATCGATCTTTTAGGGTTTTAGGGCTTACGGTAAGTTGTCTGTTGTAATTAGAATATTTTTGAATAGGAAAACCTGAGATGATAAAAGTAATGATGATGTATTTATATATATATACATAAACTTATTGAGACATATACAAAGTAAAAATCCAGAAAAACAATACAGCAAGTTAAAATGAAGAAATAAAGCTAATATAGAATTTCGAATGCTATGCCTCTTTCTTCTGTAAGCAAATCTGTATATCCTTAGCCTTCGTTCGCATTAGGGTTATTTTTTTTTTTTTGTTTCGCTTGAAAAATAATAAGTGTAACAATAGAACAACGGATTATTGTGAAATTTCACATGAAGTTTGGAAAAACCGCAACTAGAACTTACAATTTATTTAATGAAGTGTATGGTAATGAATGTTTACTGCGTGTACATGTTTTTGAGTGGTTTAAGCGTTTTCAAGAATGCCGAGAAGACGTTGAAAATGATTTACTCCCGGGTCGCCTTTTCACGTCAAAAGAGAATGATAATTTCTGGAAAATCGATAATCTGGTTCAATCTGGCCGTTGGTTAAATATTTGTGTGATTGCTGAGAATGTAGGAATTGACAAAGAATCCGCAAGGTAAATTTTACATAACAGTTTTGACATGCAAAAAGTGTTTGCCAAAATGGTGCTAAAATTCTCATATTTGAACAAGAAGTTCAGAAAAATGTTTATACTGACACTCTGAATGCCATTGAAAATGACCCAAATGTATTGGGAAGGATAATAACGCTTGACAAAGAGTGGGTTTTTACTTATTATCCTGAAACGAAGCGCCAATTTATGTACTGGAAGATCCCATCTTTACAAAGAGCCTGGAAAGCTAGAACGAGTAAATCAAAATTCAAAGCAATGATGATTTTTTTTTCGATATTAATGTTGTGTACCTTCACTGGGTTCTTGTAGATCAAAGTATTAATCAACATTACTATCTCCAACTTCTTGCTGAATTTCGCGAAAGAATAATGAAAAAATGACCCGAATCGTGGAAGGACAAGTCATTTCTCATCGTCTGTCAAGAGGTTTCTAGTCAAGTACGGCATCGCAGTGTTAGATTATCGTCCTTATTTGCCGGAATTTGCGGCATATGACTTCTATTTGCTTCCTAAGTTGGAATCTACTTTAAAAGGAACAAGATTTGAGTCCTTTGAAGCTGTGAAAGAGAATGCGCATACGTCCTGAATTAGCTAACAGAAGACTCCCAGCATAGTTTCGAACAACGAAAGATTTGCATGGAACGCTGTAGGGATAAAGGATGGGTGTATTTTGAAGCTGTTAAGTAAATATGTACGAAATCAAAATAAAATGTTTTATAGTTTCAGTCTCTCTATTTAACAGCAACACCTTGTTATATTTGCTTTCATATTCTTATTTATATCTAAATCATTTGTAAGATTATTGCTGTCTTATTGAATTCATTATTATTATTTGTACATAAGTATTAAAACAGAGATTGTTTTAAATTTAATAGAGTCTTTATGAAATTTTTGAGTTATAAAGATTTGTAGATATTTAATTTATGTATTTGTATTCCTACTTTTTTTTTATTAAGAGCTGTGATTCTATTATTATTTTTTTAGGAACTAAAATTATTTTCTAAATAAGTATGAACTGCTTCTGTATGTTTATTAATAATATAATTATAGTAATATTTGCAAATAATTTCATAATTGCTAACAATTTCTCTCTCGGTAGCATACCGTATTATCTAGGCATTTTGTAATTCTGTTATTTATTTTTTTAAACCCTGCATTGTTAAACTATCCTTAATCCTATGAAAAAACGATATTATCAATGTCTTTATTAATTTAATTCTTATATTCATTCATTGTGTGCCCTTTACGATATTCACCGTGTTTCTCGCAAGAGTTGGTTAAATTTTATTCGATAACAGGTAAAATGAGTAACCATGAACGGTTAGATAACGGAATGAGATGGAGAATTGTCGGTAGATTGGATGTAGGCCAGTTACAAATGCAGGTGGCTTCAAAGCTCCCAGTGTCGTCTGCAATTTGTGGAAACAGTTTCAGAACACTGGGTCGATATCGAGAAGACATCGAGGAGGTCGACTAAGATCCACAATGATGAATGAGGAT
Organism: Nephila pilipes; assembly: GCA_019974015.1. Taxonomy (NCBI): domain Eukaryota; kingdom Metazoa; phylum Arthropoda; class Arachnida; order Araneae; family Nephilidae; genus Nephila; species Nephila pilipes. The sequence goes on along the minus strand of BMAW01064990.1, from coordinate 497,834 downwards.
GGTTATTGGGCACTTTCAGTTCGGCCACGAAGGACTACTACAACTTCACAGTTCTTATTTTAGTTGTGTGTTACCATTGGTGTCCGAACGTCATGGTCTACAGTTGCCCGAAGGCTTCTTGAGAGAGGATGTATGACTGAGGACCCGTTGTGGACATCCCGCTCACAGCAGCACACAAGAATGCGCGTTTAGCATCGCGCAGACAACATGATCTTCAACCATATTTTAGTGGAGTACCGCGTTTTTTACAGATGAGTCGAGATTGATCCTGGGCATTGATTATCGGTAAACCTGTATCTGGAGAGAGTCTGGGACATGATATAATCTCTCTCCCTCAAAAAGGAAAATTATCATTACAGTAGTGGTGTTGCAATGGTTTGGGCAGGCATTTTGTTTAACATCCGCAAACTCTTGTCCGTGTTTGACAAAGGCTTGCTGACGATTATGAGGTATATAGAGGCAATTTTAGAGTATTATGTTTGACATTGCTGAGGAGCAATTAGTTCTGGGTTCCTGGTAATGGACGACAATGTTCGTCCACATAACGATCGGCTGGTTTACAATTACAGTGAAAGCAATGATATTCGCCTCATGTATTGGCTTGCTAGATCTTCTGACCTTACCCCTTTACAGTACGTTCTAGAACGCTCTTGGGAGAGCAACTGCATCTCACTATCCGACTCCGAAAATCGTACTACAGCCAAAAAGTGCCTTGGTGCGGGAGCGGGATCTACCACGACAGGGACACGTTAACTTCTTCTTGTTCAGTATGTCGTCATGCTGTGCGACCTTTTTAGTTGTAAGAGGGGACTATTTTCCATATTAGACTCATTATCAGTTCCATACCACAACATAGATTTTGTGCAATCATACATTATGAACTTTACTGATAATCCTGCATAATAAAATGAGTTTTGAATGATATATCGGTTTCTCAAATATAAATGTATATTCATACCAAATTTCATCGAAATCTGTCCATTTTACATAATATGCAAATACTTTAAATTCCATTCAAGATTTTATGTTGCTTTCTCGCTTTTAATGTCATTGATTGACTATTCCGAGTATCGGCCGATTAAAGGTAAGATATTGTTTGTCACCCGCAGAGCATTAGGGGTGTTTCAGATTCAGATAATCCGTAATAATCAATGAATATCCCCTTTTTTAGGGAATGTCCTTTCTGGAAGTCGAATTGTGATTATCACTCCAATTTGAATTCTAGAAATGTTTTAAAATAGGTCACATTTCCCCCCTTACAGTTACCTTGTCTTTTCCATAGTACCATAATTAGAATTTTTATACAGCAAGTTTATCTATTCATATGCAATATAATCGGGAAAATCTATTATAATTATTTTATTTAATATTTTTAATATGCAGTTTCATTACTGAACATTTACAAATGAATGAAATGTACGATTTGAAATAAAAAATGAACATGTTTATCTGTACAAATCATCTATTTTTAGAATTATTGGCACAAGGAAAGAATTGTATAAATATAATATTTCTAGTTTTGTGAATTTTTATTCCGAATTTTACGTCCGAATAAATTCACCACTCATTGAACTGGATACAGCATGTAACATTTTACAAGAATCATTTACTGCAATTATAATGTTTATTTATTTATTTATTTTTTGCAAACAATTCAAATACATATTCCTTTTTCCGAGTGCAGTTATTCGAGCTTTACTAAAAAATTTCATGTGCTAAGATAAAGAGTACTTCACATTGTAATTAAACATATTTGATAAAGGTTTAATTTTTCAAAGTTAAATTACAAATAAGTTTCCTAACAAGAATAAACTGAATGCTGCTTCAAAATAAATCTCCATTTTTGAATAACTTATTCATGCAAACTTAAGAAATAAATATGTTCCCCACAATCTTGTAAAAAAGTTCAATTTTTCAATATAATAATCAAAACATAATGTTTTGAACATAATGTGTTTAAGTAAAATTACACAAAATTGTTTTTCAGTTACATTAACACAAGTTAATAGTTTGAATAAATTTCTGTACTGTTCAAATAAATGATGAATACGTGATGCGTAAATTATCTGCTCTTAATGCAAAATATAATACAAAACTTAGAAATATATTTTTAAGTTATTTTACAGTCCTAAATGCTAATAGAAGTATTAAGTTGAAATATTTTTAAGTAAATCACATATTTTTGATTTTATCTGTATTGGTTACGATTGTCTTCTTTTACGTCTTTAAAAGATGAAATTGTCCTATTTAATACAATAGAAGCATGAGAAAAATCATAAAAACTTTTATGTTCAAAATTGCCTCTTAATTTTTTAAAACTTTTTTTTAATAACGTTTTTGTACAACATGAAATTTTTCTTAAACTACTAACAAATATCACAATTTAAATAACAAATAAAAGGATGAAGCAGAAATAGGAAAATAAGAGTTTATTTACAAATAATATTTAAGCTGCAAACGAATCAATTAATTTTTGATTTTTAGCGCGAAAATAAATCTTATATTTGGCATAATATATTATAGAATAAAAATAGAAATTATACAAATTACATTTTTGAAAAAAAAATGAGTAGAATTTAATTTTTATATGTATGAAATATAAAACATATCAATTCATTTCCTACTTATATTATTCATATATATTATGCTAAATTTTATATACTTATAAAAGAAAATAAAAATACTTATAAAAGTAAAATATTTCTAAAAGCCGAATATACTTATAAAAGTAAAATAAAAAGAAATGATTAAATTAAGGTAATCAATCCTATTAAAATAATTATTTATGAAACTTAAAATAAATTAACTTTGCAATTATTTTCTTCGCTATTTTGTCTTTGGTATTGTATTTATTTACTAAGTAGTGAGTAATATTTTGAATAATATGAATACATTGGCTATCTATTTCATTATTTTAACAAGGAAATCTTTTAAAATAATTATTTCTTCCTTCTCGAGACCAAAAATAAATAATTCAATCAATATATATACATATATATATTGATTGAATTGATATTGATAATATATATATATATATATATATATATATATATATATATATATATATATATATATATATATATATATATAATATATATATATATATATATATATATATATATATATATATATATATATATATATATATATTATCAATATCAATTCAATCAATATATATATGTATATATATTGATTGAATTATTTATTTTTGGTCTCGAGAAGGAAGAAATAATTATTTTAAAAGATTTCCTTGTTAAAATAATGAAATAGATAGCCAATGTATTCATATTATTCAAAATATTACTCACTACTTAGTAAATAAATACAATACCAAAGACAAAATAGCGAAGAAAATAATTGCAAAGTTAATTTATTTTAAGTTTCATAAATAATTATTTTAATAGGATTGATTACCTTAATTTAAT
>BMAW01064990.1:478083-494399 GCA_019974015.1 Nephila pilipes | reverse complement strand
ATATATATATATATATATTATTAATATCAATTCAATCAATATGAAATGTATATATATGATTGGAATTATATTTTGGTCTAGAAGGAAGAAATAATTATTTTAAAGATTTCCTTGTTAAAAATAATGAAATAAGATACCAATGTATTCATATTATTCAAAAATATTACTCACTACTTAGTAAATAAATGCAATACCAAAGACAAAATAGCAGAAGAAAATAACTTGCAAAGAATTAATTTATTCTAAGTTTCATAAATAATTCTTATTTTAATAGGATTGATTACCTTAATTTAATATTTCTTTTTTATTTTACTTTTATAGTATTATTCGGCTTACAGAAATATTTTACTTTTATAAGCTATTTTATTTTCTTTATAAGTATATAAATTTAGCATAATATATATGAATACAATAGTAGGAAATGAATTGATATGTTTTATATTTCTCATACAATAAAATTAAATTCTACCTCATTTTTTTTCAAAAATGTAATTTCGTATAATTTCTATTTTATTCTATAATTATATGAAATATAAGATTTATTTTCGCGCGCATAAATCAAAATTAATTGATCTCGTTTGCAGCTTAATATTACTTGTAAATAAATCTTATTTTCCTATTTCTTCATCCTTTTATTTTGTTAGTTTAAAATGTGATTTTGTTAGTAGCTTAAGAAAAATTTCATGTTGTACAAAAAACGTTATTAAAAAAAAGTTTTAAAAATTAAGAGGCAATTTTGAACATAAAAGTATGGATTTTCCACTATAATAGCTTCTATTGTAGTTGACAATAGAGTTAATTTCATCTTTTAACGACGTAAAGAAGACACATCGTAACCAATACAGATAAAATCAAAAATATAGAGTTTCATCTTAAAACAATTCAACTTATAATACTTCTATTAGCATTTAGGACTAACTAAAAACAACTTAGAAAATATTTCAAAGGTTTTTATTATATTTTGCATTACATAAAGACTTACACATCACGTATTCATCTTATTGTACAGAAATTTATTAAACATATGTAACTGTAACGAATACAAACAATTTTATTAATGATTTTACTTAAAACACATTATGTTCAAAACAGTATGTTTTGATTAATATATTGAAAAAATTGCACTTTTTTACACAAGTTGGTAGAACATATTTATTTCTTAAGTTCATGAATAGGATTATAAAAGTAGGTTGTTTTGAAGCAGCATTCAGTTTATTCTTGTTAGGAAACTTGTTGTAATTTAACTTTGAAAAAATTAAACCTTTATCAAAATATGTTTAATTACAATGTGAAATTATCTTTATCTTAGCACATGAAATTTTTTAAGTAAAGCTCGAATAACTGCACTCGGAAAAAGGAATATGTATTTGAATTGTTTGCAAAAATAAATAAATAAATAAACATTATAATTGCATTAAATGATTCTTGTAAAATGTTACATCTGTATCCAGTTCAATGGTGGTGAATTTATTCCGGACGTAAATTCGAATAAAATTCACAAAACTAGAAATATTATGTTATACAATTCTTTCCTTGTGCCAATAATTCTAAAAATAGATGATTTGTACAGATAAACATGTTCATTTTTAATTTCAAATCGTACATTTCGTCATTTGTAAATGTTCAGTAATGAAACTGCATATTATTAAAATATTAAATAAAATAATTATAATAGATTTTTCCACATTATATTGCATATGAATAGATAAACTTGCTGTATAAAAAAATTCTAATTATGGTACTATGGAAAAGACCACAAGGTAACTGTAAGGGGAAATGGAGCCTATTTTTAAAAACATTTTCTAAATTCAAATTGGAGTAATGTCACAATTCGACTTCCGAAAGGACATTCCCTAAAAAGGATATTCATTGATTATTACGGATTATGAATCAGCCAATACGTAACTTTGATATATATATATATATATATATATATATATATATATATATATATATCGCCAAATCATGTATATGGCTTACCTTAATAGCTAATTTTGACTGAAATTTCTTCCCTTTTGTAACTAAATATATAAAGACAATGTTTCATACAATTTTGAAAGCATTTGAAGACACTTTATCAAAAAAATATTAATGAATATAGTACAGTAATTGAATTTGAAAAATTCTTGACAGAGAACAGAAATCCGTGTTTGTGACTACCTTAGAAAAAAAAGAATTGCTAGTGACTAAGAGAGTTGATTTGATTCTTATACCAATATTTTAACATAAAAATGACTTAGTACGTGTAAAGATCCAGAGGCAATAAGCTATGAGAGAACTACATCGTGTTTTTGTGATTTATTAGAAAGTCTTCAAAAGCATTAATGTAATCCACCATGCATTTGTTACTTATATTTATTAAAATATCTCTACACGAAATAAAAATAAATAAAGAAATATACTTGATGATTGAGTTTTGACTAGAATTTCATAATATGTAACTCCATATTCCAGGTGCCAAACACATAAATTCTAAATTTTTTTTTATCAAACTCTTCTTATTTTTTAATTTGTTAAAAACGTGATCAAGAAAATGTTTGTTCACAAACTTGTGCATGCTGTGCTTATAAAAATGTAAGATAAAACTATGAAATAAAATACATAAAGCGAAAAATTGAAACAACCCATTTAAGAAATAAATCTTACACAATGGATTTCATTAGAAAATAAAAATATTCTCAGAATGATATCCAATCACAAGTGCTTAAATTATATAATTAGTGAAACCTTTTTTAAACTTCGCATAATCTTCATTTAAATTAGAAAATTTCTTATTTTCTAAAGTTAATTGGGTCCGAAATGAACTAATTTATATTGAAAAAAAGAATATTGCCGTAAGTAAATTAATGGTGATGCGGGTTGTTAGAAAAAGGATTGTTGTCAGCATGTGGTTTTAGTTTATTCATATGTGGCTTAGAGGAAAGCCTTTGCGAAATCAATATCTTCCGTTCATTCAGCAGTTCAAGAAAACTTTATCAGTTGAATTATAATTAAGTTTTCTAGTAGCTGAAAAGGCAGGAATCTCAGAGAAAGACAGTATTTGAATAACGAAATCTGTTACATGTTGAATCTAATGCGATTTCAATGTTCTTACTCGTACGTAGTTTCATATAGATGTCTGTAATTCAAATGAGATACATTCTCGTTATTTGTTTACAGCTTAGAATTCCAAAGATAGTCACTGAATTTCCGTTGTACAATCCTAATGGGATACCGTTCTCATAAAATTAATTGCATAAAATCTGTTAAGTTATGTTTCGGTTATAAAAATAGTTTAACAACCAAAAACTAGATTAGTTTTAGATTTCAAAAAATCAAACTATTGCTTAAATGCTGCTTGGAACTAATATTAAAATTGAACTTCGAAGTTATTAGTTATGTTTATATATAAAATCTTACAATATTATTAAAAAGATAGTATTGTTGCTACATACGTTTATTGTTACTCCAAACGTTTTTAAAAGGTGACAGATCTTTTGTTATTCAGTATCTGAATTTTACATTATTTGACGACCGTAGTTTTCACATTCCAATTTTATGCCTTTCAGTTTTACATAATACCAAAAATTAAAAGCCTTCTTCAAACACTAAAGTGTTAACTTTAAAAATTAACTAATTTTTAATTTTTTTTAAAAAATTAAAACCATTTTTTGAAACCCGAGACAATTACAAGTAACACAAATTTCGTATTGTTTGGGAAAAATTTGTTGATATATCAGGTTTGATCATGATATTTAATTATTAAAAATAGTTAGGGATTCGAGATGTCAAACAATCACACGATATGGCTTAAAAAGTAAAAAGTTATGCTTTATTCAAACAATTTTCTTACAAAAATTCTTAGCTGGAGAGTTCGTAACTAAAGCAAATCATGATTTGAGGTAAACAGAAATAATCAAATTATCAGTTGTGAGGAAGGATAATATAATTACTTTTAATCATGAATTAACAATTACTTGAATGCAAAGATTTCCTCCTTCCATTCTAAGTGAGTACTAGTCAATTATTAAAAGAAATGCATTTGAGTTCTCATGATTTATCGAATTGAGCTCAATATTAATCTCTTCTTATCTTTCCTCTCAAATGTATTTAGGAAAAGTATTGCGTATAAAACTAAAATATCGAATTCACTTGAATAGTGCTTTTGTATATGTAATTTTGAGGAATGCATGTGGGCTTACTGGCATATGTTATTATTTTAAAATTACACTAAGGAAAGGAGTTAGAAAAAAAGGAACATATATTGAATAATAAAATATGCAATGTTTATGTGTTCGTGCGATATATATATTCAATAATCAGCTTTTTCATCAATAATGTATTATATTCAATAGTTATTCAAATATAACCTAATAAAACTATTAAATTATGTATACATGTTATTAACTAGAAGTACATTACAATACATCTTCGTTTAAAAAGCTATAATTACAAATTCAATTGTTTAGTTTAGTTAGAATTCTAATTTAACTTCCGATATACATATCTTTGCTTCAATAATAAAAAATATATAATCATATTTAAAACTAAAACTGATATTTTTAACAGAAATTAACAAGAATGCAAAACATGTAGCTTTGTCGAATTTAAAATAATGAATAAAAAAGTTCTATGCAAAGTTTTGCAAAGAACAGATTTAGTCACTTTAGGTGCGTTTTTTTTGTAATTATTTTTAAATTACTCAATTAAATATAAGAATTAAATTAAACGATGTAATATCGAGGAATGAACAATAGAAATATTTACTATATTAAAATTAAAGGAAACGATATATTATTAAATTCAATATTACATCATCTACATGTAATTAAAATTAAAGCAAGCAATAAATTATTAAATTGAATATATTTAAGCTAAATGTAATTAAAATTAAAGCAAACGATAAAAAATTGAAAAGTGTCCTGGTACGTTAAAAGTGATCTATCTAAATCATTAGCCCCTTGGGTGGCTGATAAATAAGATAATAAAAGAGAATGGTTTACCTAAATATTTCATCTTAAATCAAGGACTGTATAAAAGAATACACTTAATGGCATCAATTACACATTTTAATTGATACGTTATTTAAAAATTATTTTTAATGAAATTTCACACACATTTCTTCTGAATGCAAAAGATAAAGAAAATAGAAAAAATGTTTAATTTTTTCGTTGCTTGGTTATTAAATATTGCATCTGAGATTAATTTATTTACTAAACGATTTATTGAAAGTTTCTATTCTCGCATACAAACAAATAGATAACTAATTTATTTTTTAAAGTAATATTCCTATTAAACTAGAGGTTGAATAATTCATTTGTTTCAAATCTAATTTTAATGATTGTTTCTGCATTTTAGAACAAACAGGAATTTTTCGTAGACAACATGTTTTTTTTTACTACTATTTATTTCAGTAGAAAGATTTTGTTCAATTTAAATATTCTTTTATTTTGACTTTGGTAAGAATGATTTCTTTTGTTTATCTATAAGCACCAAATATTATATGTTAAATTCCGCGGGGATATGGTATTTTTTACTAAATTCAAAAAGCATTGATAAATATCGCTTTCATATCGCTAAATTATTTGTTAAAATATGCAAAAATATGAAAGACTTCATTGTAAAGTAATTAGTAATGAAATTAGAATGAAAATGAAACGCTATTATATAAAATTTTAAAGGAAAAAGAAACTCGTAAGCAAGAAGACTAAGAAACTTGTAAGGCCTTTTATAAAAAACAAATTTTTAGATTTATTTTTTGAAGAATTTCTTGTCACTACAATTCAAATTCAAAAAATGTGCCTAACGGAAACCGTATCAAAGCGAATTAATTTGTAGTAAAATTGTTTAGAATATGCACTCATCGCCAAAAGAAATTGCACTTAGAAGGAATAGTCAGATTGAAATGATAATTGAAAATAAGTTAGCACTTACCAACAACAAGAATGGATTAAAAATCGAGCTTTGGTATTGCAAAATTTATTGGTCAAAATACAAATAATTTTAACTCTCTATAGAACGTTGGGCCTCTATTATTTTTATTACATTCTGTCACGCGTCGTAGCATGAAGTCTAGACGTTCTTAACGGTTTCTTGACTCAACTCACTCAATGAAGATTGAACTTATGGAATTAGATCTTACAAATTTTGTAGTAGCGGTAAAGTCTTAACACACCGGTCTATGACATCTCTAAGTTTACTATGTTTGACAGATCTGACTATGTTGCTATCCATGGTATATTGTCTATGATAAACTCTTGAGGTGGCAGTAGGTCTGAACACGTGTATTGTCTTGTTGGAGAATGGTGTTCACATAGGAATGACCACCGGTTGAAGTACCTCAAACATACCTTTGGGTCATCAAAGTGGCTCTGATGAAGAGCAATGGTGATCGGGCATCGAGTGAAACTGCACCCAATACCCTTACACCCTACTATCAGGATGTGTGGCATCACGTCTTCCATCGTGACGCTGACCGCGTTACCTTAACACACGGGTGCGGGTATCAATCTCACCAAGACAAAAGCGAGAGTCATCACTAAGCTTCATTCCGCCTCGCTCCATTGCAGTCTCTGACGATATTACTATGGTGTCATGAACAATCTCCGTATTGATGTTTGTACAAGCATTTCAGAAGCATACAGTCATCTTTCAAGGGTACTGGCACTTAGAAAATGATGCAGAAGGATCATTGTTCTCATTATGCCCTGAATCGTAGCAGTCGGTGTGCTTCGCATTTGCTTAACAATTCTTTGATATTCCCTACCTGTAATCCATGTAGCTCTCCCTGAGCTTGATTGTCGTGAGCAATAACTTTCATCTACACAATTCCCTCAACATAGTTAAATTGTAACAAATGCGGAATCGATAAAATGGAAAGACTATCCGACTTCCTGCAGTCCTACAATGCGATCCTTCTCATATTCGTCTATTTGTTTAAATGGCTGTCTTTTTCATCTCAGAAACATTCTATACTTCAAAATAAGTTAAACCTAAAAGTTGTAGTTAGAAGCAAAATTACATACGTTTGGAAAATTTTTAAGGAGTCCTTAGTGACGCTTTAAGTCACGCGTTCCTGGACATCATTGGAGCAGACGTGGCTTACATTTTAATCATTCGCATATCTAACAGAAACGAAACATTTTTTTTTAAAATTAGTGCTTACGTACTTGTTTCTTTCTGGGTGCAACTTTGTTTTGACGATGAGTCTAATAATATCGATTATCTGTTTAGTATAATCTATTTTTGATAAGTGTGAAACATTTTAGTTTTCTGAAATTGAAAAAAATGTTGATTTTTGTTAAATATCCTATTCTGAAAGGAAAATATTTATTACATTAATTTGTATCAAATACACTTAAAATATTACAAACAAATACAAAATATTTTTAATGTGTATAATGAATTTATTATGAAATCTGGATTTCAAGGTAAAAGAATAATTGTTAGCATTCTTTCCTTAACTAAAATATTTCGAGTATTAATTATTATTTTTTGAGTATATAATGAGTTTATAATCACTGAATTTGATTTAAAATAGGACACTTGGTGCAGATTTTATACTAGACCACAGTTCTTATTTTAGACATTTTTCAGTTCTAATTGTTTGACTATTTTTTAATCAGAAGTTGTCGTTTGAATATGCACATTAATTCCTGCAACATTCAAATGAAGCCTAATGCAAAGGGACAAGTGGTACTTGGATGATTCATTCGACTATAACGAAATCATATTCAAGCTTAGATAAATGTATCTTTAAGGATATATAAAGTTCTTTTTGGAAGACTAAAGCGTTATCATGGCAGCTCAGAAAAGAAAAAGTAAAAATACACAAAGTCAAACTATATATATATATATAATATAATTTACGAAATAAATAGCATATACAAAACTCCTAGTTTAGGCTTATGTTAAATCTTATATGCCAGCCAAAAAATATGACCATAAAGGGAATTTGTGGACGACTTAGATTATAGAAATTTTTCATACGGATTCTGAAACGCGAGTGCTTGTAAAAAGATAAACTTTACAGTGGATATCCAAGTTAAAAAAAATATCAAAATTCTGAAAAAACTGATAAGGAGACCAGAAAGCTTTTTTTTTTCATCTTAAAATCGTTTTGAATGGCAAGAAATGTATTTTGAAGAATAAGGGAAGCAGAAAATGACCTATTAAATATGTATTGCTTTCTTCTAAATTGATTGTGTGGTTTGAATATACGTCGCAATAAAAGCTATAATGGATACAGATAGTAATTTTGGACGAAGATGCTACAAGAGTGGTGTGTTTATTTCCTTAAATCAGTACCACATAATGCGATGAAATTCAGTGTCATAGCGTTTAACATGCAACTATCCTCATTTATCAATGAGATGATCTGTGATGGTAGCAGGATTCAAATCCACGACTCGATTTGAATGTTTTCTGTCAGAAAGCTAGTGATCTTATATACCGACCTATCTTTCATCTAGTATCTGAAATTAAAAAGGTATTTAGAAATTTACAATACTTTCAATGTATTTGTTAAAAAAAGATGCGTCATTTAAAAAAAATGAAAATGTAGTCTGGGGTAAAATCTGTTGATTTAATACAGGTAATTATAAACATCAAATATATCAATCACTTTTTTCTAAAATGCTTACATGGCCGCGGTAGTTGAAATTTCATAGTCACAAGCTCACAGACGGCATTGTTTCCATCGAGTTGTGCATTTGAGCCTGATTTCTTTATAGAACCTCCGTGTAATGGATGCGTGTGGAAGTTTGGAAAGGATTCGCTTAGGTATCATCCTTGTTTCTTGACTGAAGTTCAAAATTACTACATCCGTCGCTAGTAGCTATTGAGTTACTTTTTAAATGCGAACGTTACTCATTTCAAAATTTTTACATTTTGTTTTCACATATAAGATTCCTGCATAAAGCGATTTTTATGTATGCATGGCAAATTAATGTTTCAGCAAAAACACAATCGTCCTGTTACGTATTAAGAATATATATAATTTGTAACATATTGCATTTTAATAATATATCCGAATGAAAATATAAATAATTTGTTTTTCAAAGTAGGAAAAGGAATATTAATGTGTAATCCAGTCTTTCAAATATTACACAAGGAGCATTAAATAAATATGAAAAATTTATGAATTTTGTGAAAATTGACTTTTAAATTTTGAAACTGACCTTTAACTTATAACAAAATATTTTCACAAAATTCTTCGAATATTTTATAGTAGCGACTAATAGTAATGTAATAAAACAATAAATTTTTGAATGAATGAATGAAATTACTAAGTAAATTAACAGAAATATTTTTTATTTGTCAAAAACGTATTTAATGCTCACTGATAAAAGTTTTAACAAGCCCACAAATTATTTCTTTCGCATTAAGTTTTAGTAAATTCTGAAAACTATCAGCAAAAAAACTTAATTTGAAAGGATATAAAAAATCATATTCCTTTTTTTAAAATTTGGAACAGGAAAAAAAGAGACCTCCAATAGTAAATTTTTATTCGTGACATACATAGAGTAAAAGAAGATAAAAGCTGGTAAAGGGATTTTGCGCTGAAAACAAAGTATTTTTGCTCCTTCTTTGTTGATGATCTCCATACACGAGAGATCTCTTGACGACAAGTTGGATCATCTGAAAAATGGATCACCGTAAAACAAAGATCACGAATTATTTACATAGAAAAGGATTGGTTTATCATGAATCAATTGTTTTCGTTTGAAATATGAGATTTTTTTTTGTTCGTTTTTTGGGTAAGAATTTTTTGCGCAAATCAGTACACACTCGTTGTTTTTGACGATAAACGTCGAGGGGGAAACGATTTTTTTTTTATTTCTTTATCTCACGTTTCTTCTTTACTAATGATTTTTCAATATTCTTTTTCATTTACAATTTAAAAGAAATGTTTCCTAATAGACATTAAATGCAATTATAATAGATAAATATTTTTCTTTTATATATTTTGTAAATTGAGAAATTCATACGTTCTAGTATCAAATGAGGTTTTGAAATTAATTATAAGTAATTTTTATCACTGCAACTAATACTTAACCGATATTCAAATTGCAGATGCGAATTCAATTCTAATTACTGAGAATTTTCTAAAATGTTTGAGAGTATTATTAAACTTTAATTAATTAAATTAATCAAACATAGAAAATATGAAATTAGAAAAAGGGAAAAAGGAATAACATGAAATTGGAGAAACTTAAGTTTTTCTCCTGTTAAAAGGATTTCATAATAAACGATGCATGCAAAAAAAAAGTAGCGAATTGTTTCGATGTCGTCCAATTTTTTTTAAAAAATACCTCATATTTGACCAAAAAATTCATACAATGTTACTGTGGGACTGTCTAATAATATTAAAATTTTCCCAAACATTTTATTAGATGTCGTCTCAATTTCAATATCCACCGAGTCATGAGGCATCGAAGAATTTGAATTCCACATGGCGAAACAATTTTCAATCGTCTTTGGCATCAATAAATTTCATGAAAATTACTATATGCGTAATAAATCTAATAAGATGATGGAGAAATTTACTGTTCTCGTAAAAAAATAGTTTATTTAAAATTCAAAATTTTGTACGATTTCGACACAAAATTCACTGCTTTCGATACCCCGTCAACAAATTCAAAAAGTAACTGGCCAGTAGATTTAAACGTTTTGGTAATACCGGAGTTTTTATCTACTCAAAGATAAGTAGTAATCTAGATTACGTTAAGTAAAAAAATTTAATTAATTAGAAATAAAAAAAAAACATGAATTGGATCCATTTTGACCTAAAATTCACTAATTTCAACACACCCACAATGAATTCGAAAATTAACTGGCCAGTAACTTGAAGCATTTTTGCAATGGCTGTGCCTTTACCTACCCCCAAAAAAGCGGTAGCTCAGAAACAGTTAGCAAATATTGTTTCTTTTGTTAGGTCTACGAAAAAAAAAATATGCCCGAAATTCTAAGTCTGAGAAGCGAAATTTTATTGTTTTAAGCGATTTTTATTTCGCGTTAAAAGGGGAAGGAATGAAAGATAGAACATGTAATATACACGATTATTCAGAATAAATCATCTGATTTCAAATTCTATATTTTAAAAAATAAATGAAACAGAATGATAAAGCAATACATGAATGCAAAGGGAAAATGTGGAAATTTTATATTGTGAACTATAGATGGGCCTTATGTGTTCTTCGCAAAGTTATTTCTCGAAAATTGTCTTAGAAGCTTTCATGGAGCTACCCTACAGTTGAATCAGTCGCAGTAGACCAGATGACTTGATGTTACACAGCTGGCCTCCTAAGTCACCTGATATGATCCCATGTGATTTCTTCCTTTGGGATTTGTAAACAATAATGTACATACGCGAGCATTGCACACGGACATATGATCTTAAACAATGGATTTCTACTGGTATACAATCAATCACCCCTGACAATTTATATCGTGTTTGGCAGAACTTTACATTTCGAATTGATATCATACGTATAACAGGGAGTTATATCTAACACGGAGAAACAAAACTTCCATATTTTCCCTTTGCATTCATGTATTACTAAGTATTCTATGGAGTTTATTTTTGAAAACATAGCATTTTGAATTCGGATGATAACTCTTTATTTTGTTGGAGCTACAATATTAATATACGGTATCGTTATAGCCAATTTTCATTCTAAATGTTTTCACGTCAAACTTTTTTTATGGATTTGATTTTATTAAATATGACCTTAATTCGAATTAATACTATAAGCGTAGGATACCATATCTGACTCACACAAATGCAATTAAAAAGTGGAGAAGTTGTTTTTTTAAGTAAATCTTTACAGACGTTCGAGATGTAAATCAGAAGCAAACATCTTCTATAGTTAAGCACAATAATTTGATGTTCGCTCAGGGAAGGTGAAATAAACAAAGATTCAACTGAATAACCAAGAAACAAGGAGTAATGTATCAAATTAATTTACTATAATCCGCAAAGGCTACGGTAATGGATCTCAGCTATTAAGGCTCAAGAATTAGTGCGACTCGCAACATTCATCTGTTTTCTCTAAACTAGAAATAACAGTTATCTTCATTTCAGCTTGCGTAAGCAATTTCAGAAAATGAATGCGGCCACGATGGAAGAAGAACAGTGAAAAAAAATCTCATGCAAAATAAAATTAAAAAAAATTAAAATAAGACTAAAATCTCCAGTTACATTATAAATGGAAGTATAACTAATTCTTATTTTTTATATTGTTCTATAGCGGTGTGGATTTTAATGAAGCTTCATTGGAAATATAATGCAAGATAAAACTGGTTTCTTTGACAAATCTGTTTTTTTTTTCAGAAAATGTTTAATCTTATTGTTAAAAAATCTAGCACTCTTATTAAATAAATATAAAATAATTAATTACTTATGATAATTTCTATTGCTTTTATGTTTGCAAGGAACAATACAGACAGCAAAATAAATAAAGATAGCAATATTTCTAAGAACAATAGTATTTGAAACAGCTAAGCGTTTGAGGATTTTACGTGACCTTTTTCAATTAGTTAATCATTTTTCAAAATATTTTATTTCAGTTCTAAAACAATTTACAAACTCCTATAGATTTTCAGATGATAAACTATTAATCGCGATCAAATTTATTTGTTATGTATCACACTCTCTTCGCATCTCGCTTTTTTCAAGGTTTCTTGAATCCGATCCAAAAATGGTTTAACCGTGGCGTTGTTCGTTATATTTTCTCGCTAATAATTTTTGATACTTTGTTTCAACTGTTGAAATTCTTTGAAAGGGATCGAAAAAGTATTCCATTTTTCACATATTGCTGTAGAAAGTATAAAACGTGTCATGGCCAAATTTTTTCCTTCGATCTAAAGACGTAGAAACGCGTTTAGTGGACAAAGGAATATCACATGCATCTGTATCTCATGATTAATGATAGTGCCAGAGAATATCTTGGGCTTCTAGCAAAAAAAAAAAAAATGGTAATTTTTTTCTGTAAATGGATTCAATTATTTCGTATTTCTTTAACTTTCAGAATTTAGGGGGAAAATCATTTTTTATGTTAGTTTTTTGTATATTTTTTTTTGTTATATTTCTTTTATTTCTTAATGATAAATGTATTTATTTGTTCCAGAAGTTTTCGTAATCCGTACCGATGTTAAAACACAAAATCTTTATAAGTAATTTTGAAAAACCAGATATATTATTGGTGTGTGTATTGTTAATAATATTAGAATTAACGGTGTAAAAATTTTAATATATCTTGACATTATTTGTCGATAAAGAGATATGAGCTTCGATTTTTTTCATAACTAGAATATCGATGAAATAATTATAGAATTCACTAATATTACTTGCTGACTAATATTAGTCTCTAAATATTGATAACTATAAAATTAACAGGAAACACAGATAAAGGAATGCATTCCATTGTTTTTTGAAAGACAGAGTGAATTTTTGTGGTCAAATTTGTTAATAATTTAGGCTGCCTTTTTTCTTATCAAATATCAAAATTCCGGAAAGTGAGTCATAGTATGAAGTATAAGCTTCATAATGTTGAAGAGAACTTGAGAATTTATTTTGATTAATTTATTAGTGTCCAAGTTTAGATAAACATCCTCAATAAATCAGACGAATAATTTAATCATTATTTTATTTGTCAAAATATTTACAACTATCAACTTAAAAAAAATGACAAAAAAAACTTTTACAAAAAAATTTATAGACACTTCTAAGAATACTTGAACAGAGTAAATAATTTATATATTAATATAATATAAATTTATATTTGTTTAACAGACGATAAGAAAGCCACATCATTGAGTTAAGAAAGAATAATTTAAATTTGTAATTTAAAATTCCAAATCA
The DNA here is from genome assembly GCA_019974015.1 of Nephila pilipes. Lineage (NCBI taxonomy): Eukaryota > Metazoa > Arthropoda > Arachnida > Araneae > Nephilidae > Nephila > Nephila pilipes. The sequence continues at coordinate 480,556 of BMAW01064990.1, read as the reverse complement.
TAGACTTATTTTTAAATTGTGTCATGAGAAATGAAATCAATTATAAGTTTTCAAGATATATTTATTTCTAAGACGATATTATACATTGGAAATTGATAAAAATAATTTTTTCAAAAATTGCTATTGTATGAAATATGGCAGTTTAAATTTTATGAATCCGAAGAAAAAATAATTTACTTTTCCTTAATTTACACCGAATTAAGTAGTTTTATTTACAAATATATAAGAAATACATTACGTCAACGAAGCATTTGTCTTTTATCATGCAGAAATCATTTTAAATGCCCTTTTATGTGCAGTAGTAAATATTAAGATATTTAAAATAGTAAATTAAATACATTATTTCATAAAATAGATACACACGAAATGACAGCTCTAAATTTTTTTTGAATAGATTAAAATTGAAAAAAAAAAACTCTCCAAAATGTTATAATCGAAGGTATAAAAATATTAAAGTGGCAACAATGCTAACTAAAATGAATTTACTTTATTGAGACATCCTTTTAAAATAAATAATTCTAATATAAGAAGAGTTTTTTAAAAAAATATATTTTCTATACATTCTTTTTTCTCAAGGCTTAAGAAAAGAATGTAGTTATAAGAAAACATTAATCATTTTCCTTTTTTAAGCAATGCTAACAAAATATCTTTTTTTAGTTGTGTACAAATCTCTATAATCATTTTAAATTCATAAAATTTTCTTTCCTTAATTGTTAAAGTTTTCTGGTTTATATGGCATTTTCAGAGCTCTTTTCAAATAATTTTAAGCACTCGTATTCTTTTAACTAGACTCCACCAACAAGATATAATCTTATAATAAAACTTTGATAACTTAAAATTCCATTCGAATTCTTTTTTCCCAGAATATTTAAAAAAAACCTCATACGTTTAGTTTATAGTTAGAACTTGTTATCTTATACAAATCAAGAGAATACAATTTCAATAAATCACACACACAATGATGCGATAATTAATAATAATAATAATGATAATAATACAGCAATTCAATATGTTTTTAAATAAACTTTTCTTACTGAAAAATTATACATTTTTATAAATTCCTTCAATAATTCTTTTTTCTTGAACAGAATGAGAAAAAAAGTGGACGATCAAAAAATATTGATACTTTTTTTTTTTTTAATATTTTTATGAAGTTGTACTTTGAATTTCATGGACAATTTAGACACTTAATAATTATTTTTTTTTTCAATATTTTCATTTAAAGGAGGCAGTTTTTAGAATAATGAATATGTTATAGAGAATACAAAAATGCTTTTTAATTCAAAGCGTTTTGCGGTAATAGAATATGTTCTCCTTATGGAGATAGATAAGCCAGTTTAAAATCTTTAAAACTGAACAACGTTATATATCAGTCTTCATTTTACTTAGGTTAATTTGATTGTTAATACATTTTAAATAGAGCTTAGTTGCTTTCCCAAGAATACTCAAAATCTTGAAAAAATTGATCTTGAGTAAAATTTGAAGGTATCTGACGCCTTAGTTTCAGAAGTGTAAAAATGCAATAAAAAGTCTCTAATTTAAAGTTGATTTTTGATACGGAAAAAGGAGATGTTATAAAAATATGCATTTTATCACATTATAAAACATTTTCCACACACCTTACTCTAAATTATTTTATGTTAGTTCATTACATTTCTATTTTATGCTGAATATATTAAGCCAATAAACATAATAATTATTAAAAATTAATACTTCATTAAATCTTTGTATTCAGTTCAAAACACAGATTACCAATCAAATATCAAATATTATTACTATAGGGAATTTTGAATCACAGTTTTTATACTCTACATTATGTTGTTAGAAACATGTGTCAATATGATTCGGAAATTTGGAAATTGTGTTAATCGTCTAAATTGCGATTTATATTCTTGTATTTTTCCAATAAAACTACGACTAATTAAAAGGGAACATCTAATTTAAAATATAAGCAAAGGAGATCAAACTAATAATTCAGATGAAATGATTTACATCTATTATTTATCGTAAGTACTTAAAATAATGTTTTGATTTCGTTATATTCTTTCTTAGATTGCTTTCCATCAGAGATAAAATCTAATATCTAACCATACATCCTTTCTCATAACATCCAAAGCAGGTGAAACTTTAATTCTGTACACCCTGCATTTTTAACTAGTTTTTAGGTCATGCGATGTTTTCAATGTCGTGACCTATAATCTTTTGTTGTTAACCACGAACGATAACGACCATTGACTTTTCATGTCCACGCTTTGACAGGTGTTTTTCAGCGACGAAAAGGGGTAAGCAGGGTTCTTGAAAGATGCCAATATTGATTGCTTCAATGAGCTTCTGCTGCTCCAGTGAGATCGATATCAACATTGATGTTTCGCTTTTTGCCTTTAAAGAAGATCGCAGTGTAAAGATACGTTTGAGTTGATTATACGTGACAATCACGCAATTCTTTAAAGAGCCATGTTACTATATTTCTGTA